>CAJQZJ010001058.1:1101909-1116411 GCA_907164525.1 Lophiomys imhausi
AAAAAAAAAAAAAAAATTTAAAAAAAAAGAAAAAAAAAGTAGAATTCCATTTATGCCAAGGCAAAACCAAATCTGTCCTGTAATAAGTCTGGAGAATGGTTATCTTTTCCAGAGAATGAATAGAACAGGAAATGTTAGTGACTTTCTGGAATGCTGAAATGTTCATTTTAATATTACATTTATTTAGTTAGTTGGGGCCTCTCTCTCTCTCTCTCTCTCTCTCTCTCTCTCTCTCTCTCTCTCTCTCTCTCTCTGTGTCTATGTAAGTTACAGACACCCATATACCATGAGCCAGTCCTACTGATTCTGTTTCTATGTTCTGGTTTTCAATCTGGTTATAGCATTGAATTTTTCAAGGATTTATCAAGCTGTGTTTTTTTTTTAAACACATTTGTACAGGCACTGGTGTTTGTGTGTATGCAAGGGTGCACATGTATGCATGTATGTGGAAGTCAGAGGACAATCTCAGGTACCAGCCCAAGGACCATCATCCATCTCCTTTGAAGACAGAGTCTCATGGGATTGGAGCTCTCAATTAGGCTAGGCCGGCTGGCTATTAAGTTCCAGGGATCGCCTGTCTTTACCTCCCGTGTACTGAAGTTACAAGTTAGTGCCAGCATTCCTGGCTTTTCGCGTGGGTTTTGCAGACACAGCTCAGGCTCCCCTGCTTGGGAACGAAGCACTTTACAGACTAGGGTGTCGATTCAGCCCATAAGCTGTGCGCTTATTTCCAGTTTGCTATGTTTCAATAAAGTTATGCTCAGCATGCATTCCAGACAGTCTGTTTGAAATACACTCGGCCAAAATGTTCTCATATGCATTCAAAACTGTATTTAGAAAGGAGGAATGTTTGCTGGACTAATATAAATAAGACTTATAAATAAGAAAAACATAAACCTAATCTTTGAACCGGATGATCCTGGGCTGTCCCAACTAGAGACACCTCACAATTTACCGGTCAAGTCTCCCTAGCCTTCCCTTATGCTCTACATAAATTACACCTACACACACTAAACATGTAATAATTCTCAATTCTTTTTTTAAAAAATGATCCTTAGTTCTTCAGATTCTCACCCAATGTACTATAGAAGCCTGCATTTCCTGCAATTAAAAGGTTATCTTCACCCAAGTTTTTTTGGACCCAGATATTCTAAACTTAACACAATTTAATACAATCTGCCTTTTACATATTCCATTCTTAACCACTGCCTGTCTGCTTTCTTCCCTCTTAAAAGATGTTCCAGTCAAGGTTAAAAATTAAAGAGATACGGGCTGGAGAGGTGGCTCAGAGGTTAAGAGCACTGGCTGTTCTTCCCAAGGTCCTGAGTTCAATTCCCAGCAACCACATGGTGGCACACAGCCATCTACATTGAGATCTGCCCGGGCATATATGTAGAGCAAATACTGTATACATAATAAATAAATAAATAAATAATGTTTAAAAAAAATTAAAGAGATACAATTGAGTACAGTTCCTCTTACCGATTGTCTGCAAGAAGGGGGAAAAACAAACATTCTTTCTCATATTCTCTCCCTCTTCCCCCCTTCCAAAGGGTTAAGGCTACAGCTAGCTACAGCCTTGTCCTTTCTTGGCCCTACTTGGAGTCTACTGATCCCTGCTCTTAACTCACAGTCTCCCCCACCAACCCTTCTATTGAATTAAGCCTAACAGATGGCAAGAGAATTTGTTGGCTGGAACAGGAACAATGACAAGGGTGTTTAATAAGATGGTCAGACCAGACAGAGGGCCCCACCTCCACTCCACTACATGCCTTGCCAAATTTTAACAAAGCTGTAGCACAGTACCACAGTGAAGGAATAAATACCCCAACACGCCTAATGAGATGCTGTGGGTCTCCTCCCCTGCTCTTGGCTAAGAAATTAAAGACTGTGTTTCTACTCCAAAGCTTATTCTCATGCTGTTTTATGGGTCTCTCTGGCCACTCCATATGGCCAACAGTTCACTAACAGCTTCTTCTAGCTCTGGATCTGTTGCTATGATTCTAGGGATTGTGGCCAAAGGGGAGGAAAATAAAGACTAACGTTATCTCAGCAAGCTGACCACCAGGAGCCAATGAAGCACCAGTAAGTACCACCACTTAAAGAAAGTTCAAAATCAATGGAGAACGACTCAGTGGTAGCTTAACTGAAATGTTTTAGGGAAATGAAACATATGCATAACCCATGAATAATCTTTTACCAGATTTCGGTCCCTTCATCCCGGGTTAGACAGAGTCTGATTTGGGGCAGACTGTTTAAACTCACATGGTTACACACCTGGAAGGCCTTTCTCAGAGAAGCCTGATCATTTTGAGCTCTGAGGTCACAAGCCTGCTGCAACAAAAACAGCCATAATCAATCTCCTTAATCCCTGAATTTGCTCATTCTGGACACATGACTCAAAAGTTTGCTAAGAGTACTAGTCAGGTTAGTCCCTAAAATAAAACCTTAAAATAAACAAAATATCCAACAAGGGACAAATCAGGAGCAAGGTATGCAGCTGTCAAAAGCATGTTTATAATAACTTGTGTTAGTTTTAGTATTTTTTAAAATAGCTAGTATTTTTAAAATTGTGCTTAAGTAAATAATATCATTCTCTGTGTACAGGTGTGCTATAGACAATGTTATGATCTATATGACAAGGGACTAGAGTGCATCCAGGACACTTAAACACATAATTTCAAAATATTTACAACATTTACCACAACCCTTCATCACAATGTGAAGACAACAGGAAACAGAAACTGCTTAGGATCTCCAAGTTCTGACTCCTATCCTTTGCCAGAAGCCAAAAATTCCTTGGTTCTGTGGTGGCTGAAAACTAAGAATGCCAGACGGAGACTCTGGTTCCCGCTCGACTTTTTGTTACCTTTATTAGTCCCCTCTTATCCCATCAAGATGAAAACCCCTGCCTGGGAGCTCTATGCAAGGACACAGTCAGATCTGAGAGGTACTTAGACATCCCGTAGGTGGGCCAATATAACTAGTCAATTCACCTCTTTTTATCTGACCTCAGTTTCTGCCATAAGTCTCATCAAAAACCCCTAGACTAGTAACTTGACGGCAACCAATGGGTCTCTTGGGACCCGTACTATTCAGGAACTCTACTGCCTCTTGTCTCTTAAACATTCATGGATAATCTCACAATAAACTCCGTTCTAAATGCACCCTCTATTGTCAGTGAAATTCACTCTAGAAGTTCAGAAGACAAAGAACTGAGAAGCCATTGGCTTTGGGAAGCTCTGGTAGCTGCAATGCCCACTACGTTAGCCCCCTAAATTATGCTCACTTGTGGTGAGAGTAGAAAGCCTTTGTCATTCAAGGGCCCCCCCGCCTTTCCTATATTGTTACCGTTTCCTTGTTTTATAGACGAAGAAACTAAGGTTCTGAGGTTTAACTTTCCTCAAATCCAACTGCAAAGCATGACTTATTCCAAAGAACATATGAAAAGATGACTTGTGTAAAACTGATTCACTGACCAAGTTAGAGCAGGGCCTGCCTGTGACTAGTAAATTTAAATATATTTTCTCTCTTTCCCCTTCCCTACTCATATTCCTTTTCAACAAAGAATGGTTTGCACTTTCGAAAGATAAGGAAAACTCAAAGCAGGGTATGGATTCAGAGATTCAATCAAAACCCACCAAAAAAGGGGGAAAAATTCATCTGCACTAGATCATCGCAGTAAAAGCTTGTGTGGGAGAAAATAAAATATGGGAACTCACACCTGACCCTTGCCATAAAAATTAGAACCTAATAGCTGGACATGGTTGTGCACACCTTCAATCCTAGCAGTTGAGAGGCAGAGGCAGGCAGATCTCTATGAGTTCAAGACTAGCCTGGTCTACAAAGTGAGTCCAGGACAGCAAGAGTTACACAGAGAAACACTGTGTCGAAAAACAAACAAACAAGAAAAACTAGAACCTAAGCACTACAGAGGCTGGCCCAGACAAAAAAACCTGTTCTAGTTTCACAACAAAGGAGCAAGCTTAGTTACTGAAAACTGCTGGGGGAAGAAGCTGGCCCTGGAGAATTTAAAACTAGGTGACACAACAGATGACCTCACACCAATCAACCACACCCCAGGTACCCCAGGTACCCCAGGCACAGCCCGGCAGACTTCCTTGTTTTGTTTCCAAAGCTGTTGTAAACAGTTATGGATGTTGGCTAATGGCTACAGTCTGTCTGTCAGGGGCTTGCACCTTACACAAATTAACTCCTCTAGCTCAAAATGAAAGCGAACTTGGAGTGACACTCAAGACATTGTGAGTGTGTTATGCTCACCCTCCTGTTAACTCTTCTACCACTATCGATCTATCCCATTGTACTTAATCTTTGCAAAACACTAAGGGACATTTTCTTACTACAGTTATTGCCATGATGGTTATAAAGCAAAAACCCCTTTGTAGCTATCTACCCACTCAAACCCACAGTGGAATGGGGAGTTCTCCCTTCTGTATTATTTCTGTAGCAGAGTTACAATTAAAGTAATATGTTTCCTATAGAAAACTGAAGAATACTTAAAGGAGAAAGAAAAAAATCTGTTTGACTGCCCAGGGAAAATCAGTGTTGTTTATATTTTATTTCATTTCCTTCCAGACTTCTTGAGTGTCTAGCTCCAAACCTTGTTGTAATTCTTTAGAAATTAGTTTAGACCATGACTCTTGGCCACACTACATTACACATAGTAAGCATAAATGATTCGTGTCCCTGTTAATCTAGCTTATTAAACCACAGATGGTTATTGATTTTTGGTTGTTTGCTCAATCAGTTACCAAAAAGAAGGTATCTTTTTATCCATAAGATTAAAAATAAAGAAAATCCTGCATTCTCTCAAAAATCTGTTAACTCTTTAGGTAATCTATCAACATAGTCCTTGAACCTCAGTTTAAGCTCAGCTCTAACACACACACACACACACACACACACACACACACACACACACACACAACCACCACCATCATGATGGGCCCCACGAATGTGAATTTCTTGGTCTGATGGCCTTCGACTTTTACACCCTTCAAACCAACTCTGAATAGTAAAGTATGTGGGTGAGTCACAAGTTGGTGACAAGTGTCACCTTGGAAAAGAACTGCCTCTTTGGGATTACTCTATCCCTCAAAAGGAATTCCAGGGAAAAAGAAAACAGCAGGCACTCTGAGTTAGCAGTGAAACTATAAAGCAATATCAAGCAGCAAAATTTCCAGTGTGATCACTTGATTTCCTGTTGGAGCATTCAAACCCAAGAGAGCTGGTGGGTAAACTGCCCAGAGAACAAAGGGGAGCAGAACAAGACGGAAACACTTTCTTAAGTGCAATAAAGGTTAGGAGAAGTTATTGGGTTTTTGTTGTTGTTGTTGTTTATGTTTTGGCTTTCAAAGGGAATAAAGGAGAGCAAATCAAGTCCACATGTTGGAAAGATTCAGCCTGTGGCCAGTGTAACTTGCTGTAAGTAATATTCACGACAATGTGGAAGGGAGCTTTGAAAGTGGTGTTGCCCAAGTGCTCTGCGAATGGTGCCAAATTTCCAGTCCTCTGCTTAAGCTCTCCTCACCCAGTTGCCCCAGGCCCCCCCCTAGAGCTCCATTTTGTTTCACCTTGAAAAGGGAGAGTATTTAATAACTGCATGTTAATTCTTGGGGGGGTGGCATTTCAATATTTCCTAACCCTTCCTGTATTCTGTATGTGTCCTTAGTGGACACCAAACCATAAGTTCATAGGTGTCCACTAAGGATATAGGGAATGGCGAGCTGAAGCACTTACCCGTTCAGACTCTAGATACTGGTGTTAGATCGCAGCCAACCAAGTCAGAAGCCATGCATAGATAAAAACAAGCAAACAAATAAATAGATATGAAAGAAACATGGTGGTCCTGTGCTGTCAAGGAGCTCACTCACTGTGAGGGGAATTTAATTTAAAGGAGGAGGAGAAAGAGAAGGAGGCCAAGGGAACAGTTGCACACAAGCTCTATCCAGCTCTGAGTGCTTGGCACAGGCTAGGCATGCTGTCCAAGTTCACAGAGGAGGAGATGGCTGAAGGAAGCCACGGGCTTGGGCTTGATTTCGGGTAGGATTTAAACAGGGAAAGTGAAAAAGGAGTTTGGGAAGAAAGCATTTCTGAGGATTAGCTGAGACGGTCTGTCGCATAGTAGGAATTACTGAAGAAAATATTTATTAAGCTGCCCTTTTAGGCCAGGAGCTGTTCCTGACCACAGGGATGCCAGAACATCCCTGTTTGTGTGCTACACCTCATGCCCCTTGGTCTCAAGAAAATCCACACTCATTAAGTGTGGGCCTGTATCAAAGATCAAGGGAGGGCTCCTAGGTTCTAGAAAAGGGCCCCAGAGCCAATGACTATGACTGAAGACCTAGGTGGTAACAAACCGTCTGCTTTCACAGGGTGGATTGGCAATGAAACCACACTTAATGGAACAGAAAAGATGGGGTTAGACTGAAGGTTTGCAAGTCAGGAAGAAGAGCTGGAAATTATGCAAATGAATTGGAACTTGGTGAGGTTTTTGAATGGGTAATCTAATAAATGTGTGTGTGCCAAGAAATAAAGGACTATGGAAAGTATTTAACTGGGGAGAGAAAGGGTGAAATGGGTGTTTTAAAAAATCTTTACAGTCCACATGCTTAGTGCCAGAGACCCACTTCCTGAAACTGATCATGTGTCTGCTCATAAAAGTAAAATACATAACAGTCCTTTTAGACATCCAAGGGTTAGTGTCCCCAGAGTCTGTGACAACTCCAGGAACCAAGTGAGCCGAATCATTTTTGAGTGAGCTTCAAGTACCTGTATTTGTATCTTCCCATGTGTCTCATCTCTCTAAGATTATATGACCCTCTAAGGGACCCGTTTCATTAGTTTTGCTCTCCCTACATTGCTTGCATGAGGTTGCATTATGGAAAGAGACTGAGAAACAGTTGTTTAAAAAAAATGCTTCAAACAACTTAATAAAAACTGTTGAGATTAAAACAAAGTTGCAATCTTGTATTCTGACATAAATGAAATTTCTTTTAATTAAAAAAAGTCATTTATTTAGTTATTTCTGTGTGTGCAGGCACATACGTGGCGGTCAGAGTTGGACAACTTGTTGGAGTTGGTTCTCTCCTTCCACCATGTGGGTCCTGGGAATTGAACTCATGTCCTTAGACATGGTGACAAGTACCTTTACCAACCGAGCCATCTTGCCAGCAGCCCTGAATACTGTGTGCTTCATGTATTTTCAAATGTTCACTAATATAGTATCCAAAAATTCTTACCTATGTGATTCTGGTACGTGTTTCATGTAAACAGATGCTTTAGGCTAGCCATGGTGGCACCGGAAGTAATTGCAACCCTCAGAAGACGAGGCAGAAGGGTGGTGAACTTTGAGGAAAGCTACACAGATGTTGCCCCCGTCTCAGAAGAACGCTAAATGGATGCTCTTCCAATGCAATCACCGTGCGAAACTTGCACAAACCTTAAAGAACAGCGACAATGCCCAGCTCTGTTCACAGTGGCCCTGGGGTCAGGGACAGCCACTTAGACTCCCTTGGCTGAGTGAGCTTCCCCTCATTTACAAATGGAAAGCTGAGCAGGAGTGACATGTGCAGAACTGCAATCCCAGCAGCGGGGAGGCTGGAGCAGGAAGATAGAGTTCAAGGCCACCCGGGCTACACAGCGAGACCGTCTCAAGAAATCAGTTAAAAGGAGTCTAATGCCCAGTCTACAACTACACTGGAATTTTATTAGAATTCCAACTGAGACTTATGAGCCCAGTCTTCCTGTCATGAAAATGTTTTCAGGAAAGGCCATCTGTTTAAGAATTCTGCACCATTACCATCGCATTCCCTGTACTGGGGATTAAACCCAGCAATGTGAGCATGCTAGACAAGTGATCTAACCACTGAGCTACATCCTCATTTTTTAATTTTTTTTTTTTTTAAAGCATCCATTCAAGGAATCCAGGGACAACTGGACAACGGAAACCTCAGCAGAAAACAGATCAGACACATTTTTTAATTTTTAAAAAGATTAATTTCTTTTTATTTTCTGTGTATGCGTGTTCTGCCTGAATATGAGTATGTGCACCACAAATGTGCCTAGTACCCAAGGAAATTATAAGAGTGGCAGATCCCCCTGGGATTAGAGTTACAGATGGTAGGGAGTTGTCATTTGAGTGCTGGCAATCAAACCTAGGTCCCCTAAAAGAGCAGCCAGTGATCTTAACCACTGAGTCATCTCTCCAGCCCAGACCTCTTCCTCCTTCTCATCCTCCTCCTCCTTTTGGTTTTTTGAGACAGGATTTGTCTGTGTAACAGCCTTGGCTGTCCTAGATTTGCTTTGTACACCAGGCTGGCCTTGAACTCACAGAGATCCACCTGCCTCTGCTTCCCCAGTGCTGTGAGACCTTCATTTTTTTGAGATAGGATCTCACCATGGAACTCAGACTGGCCTCGAACTCCAAATCCTCCAGCCTCTGCCTCACAAGTGGTAGAACTATTGGCATAGTCCAACACAATTGGCTTTAGTTGATTTTAAAAATTATAAACACATCTCTATACTTCATTGTAAGGGGAGTGGCCAGGTATGACTGCAATGAATTTTTTTAAGATGAAGATCTGAATGGAGACTAGTTCTCACAAATGTTGAGTTTAAATGTGAAATTTTAAGACATGGCTCAAAGCAGTTAGCCACTGTAGAATTAATGTGATGCCAACATGATTACATACATGCTTCCTATGTGTCCCTCCAGGTATCTTGTTCAGGTTCCTACACAGCCAGGGTACAACTGTGTCACACATAAGAAATGCCATAGTAACTGCTCTTGCCTGTTCAATTATGTGTGTGTGTGTGTGTATATATATATAAGTTTAATGAATAAATACCTTATGGGTAGAACATTTCTTCCAGATTGTAGGTTCAAGACAGAGGTAGAAAGAGGGTAGTAGGATTCTGTGGTAACCCCTTAGAAGCTAGCAGTCATGGACCATTCAGATCTGCCTGGTTCCTTGTTCACAGTAGAGGTGAAGCTCACTCTTAGCTTCAGCGATTGATGGATTTATCTCTTGCATATAGTAATAGCTCAATAAATAGTAACTTTAAAAAATCCTTTAGAAATAAGGATTCCCAGAAATAAAGTCATTTGAGATTACTTGGGCTCTAATCCCAACATTAGGAACTTTCCCAAATTAGCATTGCTGAAGCCTTCCAAAGAGAGGAGGCACTTAATGAGAATACATTTTAAGGAAATTACTTTGACACAAATGATCAGTTTTGATACCAGATGTTCAAAGGTCTTTAGAAGATTAGCTTCTCAGTAAACTGCCTTCTTTCCTTCATTCAGAAACCTGCTTACAGTCGGGACCCTATCCAGAGTGGTGACTTCTCTCTTGTTAAGCACCTGGAGGAGATCAGCTGACCGGAAAACAACTCAAGTTCTGGTTTAGCCTAACCCAAAGTTTTGTACATTTATACTAAGAGGTCATGGAAGTAACTGACTTTGGGTCATTTGCTCCGGAGGTGTTGGTCCCTCTCAACCTAGCATTCTTAATAGACAAGGTTCCTGCCCTGGTAATGAAAAGTATACCAGAAGTGAGTAGTGTTTCCACAGCCTGCCTACACACACCAAGCAAATCATTGATGCTGGGAGAAGAGTCTCTCTTGCTTCCTCATCCTCATCCCCACCCCACCACCTATTCCATAAGCAGGATCCTTGGCAGGAATGTTCTGAGGTACCTGAAATGTCTTCCCAGGTCCACCCAAGCAGAGTGAAATCTTAGCTCCACTATTACCAGTGGATCTACACTTTGACAGATTATTGCAAATATTCCTTAATGAGCATTAGCAGTGACATTCATGGAGGGCAAAACCAATTGCAGCACAGGCTGTCTAATATGGGAACTGAGGTCTGGGCTTTTATTTCAAAGGATTTTTGTTTGTTTGTTTTGTTTTGTTTTGTTTTTCAAGACAGGGTCCTGGACTCTCTTTATAGTCCAGGCTGGCCTTGAACTCACAGTGATCCATCTGCCTCTGCCTCCCAAGTGCTAGGATTAAAGGCATGCACCACCATGCCCGGCCAGAGGAAATTATTTAAACCTCCCAACCCACAGAAGCAAGGCAGAAGAATCACAGTGACCTTCTAGCTGTGCTGCTGCTGGCATTAAGGGATCCACTGACTAGATCAGGGAGGCTAGCTAAGTATGTCCATAGAAAGATTATTGTTCATTTCTCGGAATAGCGAGCATCTGGCATAGTAACTGATAGATACTGAGTAAATGTTTGACAAAGAAATAAAAGATATGGTATGACTTACTCATTTGACATAGAAGGAAGGTATGTGAATGTGTGCGAAGGTCTGTGAGGTCAGCAACCAGACAGAGCCCAATATTTCCCCTAGCTTACAGTCTGGCACTACTCAATTTTAGACCATGCTAATTTCTCGTGTCATTTAAAAAACCTGGCTGTATTGCATACCAAATTCAAAATGAAACCATATTTATTTACCCCACAACGCCAGTTGGAACAGGAAGGGGAATTATCCAATACTCCTGAACAAGGGGAAACCAGAACATCAAATTATTCTCCCTACCAAGTAAATATTGAATTTGGCATGAGTTCATGGGAAGGAGGATGGTATGGCTAGACTCTGGCTCCTGGTGTGCACTTACTGTGGAGTGAAGACACACACCCCTAAGAACCACCTTGGCGGTTCTTGCACAGGCAGGTCTCTAGACCTGTGGGCCACACACTGAACTGGTGTGGATGGAGATGGGAGTCACAGATCAGTATTGTATACAGCCAAACCCAAGATTTGTTTTGTACCTGAGTCTGATAATCACCTAGTGAGAAAAAAAAGCAACCTATATAGCTGTTATTGAACTAAGTCCAAGACACGTTGGGAAGTGGCCATTAAAGGGACCAACATTTCTCTTTATGTTGTTGAAGCATGTAGCAATAAATTTTATGGTTAATTGGTCAGTGGTTGTTAATCCTTAACCCACCATTTTAAATGAGCACACAGACACGGTATGGATTTTAACAAGCCTTGGCCTGGAACATGGACACAGCATGGAGAAAAAACAGCCCAGAGGACCTATGTATATTATATGGGACTTTATTCAGGGATAGAATTATGAGCTAGCTTAGATGGGCCAAGATTGCTCAATTCAGGCCAAGGCTTGTTAAAACCATCGGGTGTCTCTGTGTGCTCATTTATAATGGCAGGTTACGGATCAACACCACCGACCAATTAAATATAATATAAACACAGGTAAATAATTTAATTATTTCTACGGAAGTACTATAAAATTAGATCATTTGCACAAACCCAGAAATATACTAAAATGGAATAAACTATTTCAATATCTACCATGTATTATTGTGACGGCTTAGTTATCAGTGAAGAATATGGCAGGAAGCAGCACAGTGCTCAATGTGCACTGCATACTGCAGTCTGTGTTGGCTTTCTATCAGTAACTGTTGTTCATACTCTAATATGCTTGCTATATAAAAATGCTGACTCATTCCCTCCCACACAACTAGTTCAAATTGAACCACAGGCCCAGGGAAGGCCAACTCATGCAAGAATCATCAAGATACCCCTAGTGGCCTACTAACCAGCCTGGGAAATTCTATACCTGGGAACTTTCAAATCAACATGTGTATTGTGACTCCTGTGACCTGTCAGTCATGGTAGCCTTGTGTTGAATTTCTGCTTCAATCCAAATTTCCAAGGTACACTTTCAGTTCTAGGTAAAGCAATGTTTGAGACAGAGAGAAGAGTCATGAGAAAAAGGGAAGAGAAGGTGGAGAAATATCCACTAGGCTACATGGGAAGGAGGGTCATTTCCTAAATCTTTAGTCATCACAGAAACCACTGTCCACTCACACCTCCAAGTTCAAGTTTAAAGATGAATAAGGAAGGAAAAAAGGAAACGACTGGCAGAGGTTTGGGTTCATACCTGATTTACAAATGAGAAGACTAAGAGAGGGCATATGAGTGACAAAAGTCCATTGTCTCATGTTCAATATTGGCAGAGAGAGGTTGCTCCTCATACAGCACTCAGCTTCCCAAAGTCCAGGCCATAGATTCTAGGATCAAGGTTCTTGGGTCCCTCAAGCAACTGGAGAGGCCTTGAGAACCTCCTTTTGTTCCAGTGTTAGCTTTCCCCATCACAATGTTCTGGGAATGTGTGATTGACAGTTTTAAAACTGCTCTGCTTTCTGTTACTGAACACAGATTATAGCCCAACTGGAAGGAAGACTGTGCAAAGAACTGGCACTGAACAGTCTCATCCTTACAGAACACCAGGAGAGAAGTGAGATACGTAAGCAAACGCCAAGGAGATGTTCTACGGGTCACAGCAAGCTTAAGGAAGGGACGTACCACTCAGACAACACAAACTAACCAGGAGCCTCGTTCCCAATCTTAGCATTCAACAGAGGCTGTGGAGTAGAGGTGATAACAGGCAGGCAGTCTGTCCATTTGCCTGGGACACATCAGTCCTCAAGAACCCCAATTCTATGCTTTCCATTTTCTTTCCCAATGAGATTTTTATGTAGAAACAGCGATAAAATAGCACTAAAGGAAAAAGTGGTATCTGTTGTAAATCTTTCGACTTCTGGTCCATTGAAAGAACACATTGGAGCCAGCAAGAAAGCTCATTGGTTAAGTGCTTCCTGTGTGCCGAGCCAAGCCTGAGGACCCGAATTCCATCATCCCTGGAACCAAAGGAAAGAACTGACTCCATAAAGTTGTCCTCTGATCTCTACACGGATACATCTCTCTCTTACACATAAGAAATTTAAAAACAAATACAAATAAAGGACTTCAAATGGATGCTCTTAAAACAAACTCTGGAATGAGCCGTAACCACATGGCATGGCTGTGTTAAGACTCTCATTGTCAAGCAGAAACATTGGAAATGTAATAGTGCTAACAGTTCTGTCTCATATTTCTTCATTTCTTAATATCCCAGAAGCTCAAGGCTCTATCTCTCAGCCTCTGAAAAGCTTAGAGTACATGAATGAATCCTGGTGACCGAAGTATTTGTGGTATTTCCAGCCCCCACAGCCCAGAGTCTGATAGGCTTCTCTAGAGGGCTCTGTTGGAAACTGCAGCCTCACATGATCAAGACACAATTCATCTCACTCATTGTCATTCTCTGCCAAAAAGATACCATCTTCTGAGAAGGAACCATTAGCCTTCTGTTACAGGGGAGGAAGTCTCAGAACCTATCACTTAGTAGGACGCAGACTACCATGCTCTTGCCACTTCTAGGCCTCAAACTCTTCAGTGACTTCTTGAAAGATTCAGAGTAAAAAACGATACCCTTATCCAGCTCAGAAGCCTGGCCGTGTGATGCTGGCTCTCCAAGCTTCCCCCAAGCCTTCTTCTCTCAAGCCTTCTTCTCTACCTTAAACTGCTCCAGCCACACTGGTCTCCAGGCTACTACAGCATCTGCTCAGCATCCTCCAGCTTCAATGCCCTGGTACTTACTGTTCCTCCTTTGGAACCATCACACTTGGGTGGCTTTGCTCTCAGAATAGAGCCATTTTATATAAAATGCCAGTTCCTACCAAATAGCAAGTGCAGCAGTTACTGGCGCATCTGCCACACCCTGTTTTCCACTCTTTGGTTTCAGCCTTTTCATAATGGCATCCATGTACATGGGCACACATATTGTTTTCACAGTACCCCTCATACCTTGAGCCATCCTCTACTAGGTACTCAACCAATTAATTCATAAAATGAGACCACAAAAAACCATGCCAACTAGAAGCAACAACAACAGTACCTTTTAGCTTCCTGTCTAGAAAGCATCTTACCTACAGGTTTCCCATAAGTTCATCCTTGAGGTTCCTTGCTAGGTGTGGTAGCATACACCTGTAATCCCAGTGCTTGGGAGGTAAAGGCAAGACGATCAAGGGGTCAAAGTCATCATCAAATATATATATATATATATATATATAAATGAGTTTGAGGCCAGCCTGGGTTACAAGACTCTGCTCCAAAAGAAAATGACTAGGGAGAGGAGGAAAAAGAGATGGGGGAAGGGCAGTCCATCAATTTTCACCTCTTTGTAAAATCTCTTCTGAACTTTTACTCTACCCCTACATTTAAAACAGTTATTTGTTTACAAATCTAAACTCCCTCACTCCCCTGCAATCTCAGGGTTTCTACAAGACACAGAAATCTCCTGCTCTGGAGTGGCATTCAATTGATGATAAATACCTGGTGGGAGTTGTTCTAGCCAGAGAATGTAGCCAGCAACACTCAACATACCAGCCCCTGTAGAGACTCCCCAGCCTGGGCAGGTATAGCAAGCACTTGTCTGGGTTTGGACAACAAAGAGACATGAGGGAATAATGAGCAAGTTAACGAGCTGAGAATGCTCAACCCACATCTCTGTAGACACAATTTTGCCAGAGTTTAATTCCTTGTTGATCTGGTTAACCTTCACCGAGTTAGTTTTTCAAAGTGCTGTCCTTTTATAATTATTTGAATTCACACCCCCC
>CAJQZJ010001058.1:1116421-1135769 GCA_907164525.1 Lophiomys imhausi
CACACACACACACACACACACACACACACACACACACACACACAGAAAGAGAGAGAGGTGGGAGAGAATGTAATTGTTTTCAACTAACCACTCTAGAAGAACCAATTAAAAATGACAAAAACAGATCAAACAGCAAAAATAACTTCTTTAGTATGTTCTCCTTGAGCAGGTAAATCCAGATAAAAGTTTATCTCACTTTATAGCTTTACTATTTTTAAGCTTTATCTTTCTCTAACCCCCCCTCACCACCAACACTATGTATTTACAGGAATTTCTAAGATCTTGACTACAATTTTGATTTTCAACCCAACTCAATACAACCAATTTAGGCTGCTATTCTTCAACCTTCAACAAGGGATGAGATGGGAAAGGCAAATGGCCCCAAGTAATGCTAAATTGCTTGTGCGCTGGTGACCAGCACTAAAGCAAGTACCTGCTGTTCTTACCATTAAAACACTGGGTAAGCTGGGTGTGGTGGTGCACGCCTTTAATCCCAGCATTTAGGAGGCAGAGGCAGTTGGATTTCTGTGATTTCAAGTTAGCCTGGTCTACAAAGTGAGTCTAGTACATCTAGGGATACACAGAGAAACCCTGTCTTGAAAAGCAAAACAGGGGGCTGGAGAGATGGCTCGGCAGTAAGAGCACTGTTTGGTCTTCCAGAGGTCGAGTTCAATTCCCAGCAACCACATGGTAGCTCACAACCACCTATTCTGGAATCTGATGCCCTCTTCTGGCGTGAAGGGGTATATGCAGATAGAGTTCTCATCTATGTAAAATAAATAAATCTTTACAAAAAAAGCAAAACAAAACAAACCCACCACAAAAAACACCGGGTAAATTGGGTGTGGTGGTGCACACCTTTAATCCCAGCACTCAGGAGGCAGAGGCAGGAAGATCTCTGAGTTGAAGGCCAGCCTGGTCTACACAGTGAGTTCCAAGACAGCCAGGGCCACACAGAGAAACTGGCCTCAAAAAAAAAACAAACAAAAAACAAAACAAAAAAAACAAAAAACAATCAATCAATCAACCACAGGGTAAAATGCTGGAAGCAATTTCTAGTTGGGGGGGTGGGGGAGGGAGAGGGAAACAGAGACAGAGAGAGGGTATGGGAGAGGGAGAGAGAGAGAGAGTGATTGAAATTGTGATTGAGTGTGTTGGTTCCATGTTATCAAATCCTGACCATGGAGCACATCTGACTTTTGCTGCCGGGCACTGTGTAGGTCCAGAGGCACCAAATGATCCCAGCAGTGAACCATCCCCATCAGTCTTGAAAGAATCTTTTGAAACCTTTTATTGTAGCGTACTTTTTCCACTTATAAACAACAAAAAGGATTAGAATGTGGGTTCAGGCAAAGTCATGAAATATCTAGAATCAAAATTTGGAAGGCTTGAAAGCCATATCACAGAGAAGGTGAATGAGTTGGTTCGATCTGGACTGCAGCTGAGTAACTTGCCAACAACACACAAAGGTAAGGCCAACTTGCAATAATCGAGTTGTCGCTATAGATACTAGGACCAAAGACTATTTATTGTGGGTTCAAACCCTAGCCCTCTGAATTATTAGCTGAATGACCAGGGCACCTAAATTAATCTCTATGTCCCCTCCTCTACCGCCCTCAATTTCCTGTAGGGCTCATTGCCGTCAATAAGATGAATTATGTATCACAATAACTACACATTTAGGTGTTCAATATCTGATAACTTTACTGTTTCAGTTGGAATGAAGCACACAGGGAGAGGTGTATGTGAGCAGGGGAGTACATTAGAGGCCTAGCACCAGGTAATGGGTCCAAAAGAAGAAGAAAAGATTTAAGTGATGTTTCAGATTCTTGCAGATACCTCCGTGCATATTGAGAAATGCATGGAAAATGCCAGTAACATGTCAAAGCTGGGTAATTGCTGGACCAGCAATGTTAGGCTTCTTTGAGTAGGTTAATTTTACCTACTCAAAATGGAATAAATGAGAGAGAGAGAAGCAACGTTCTCTTCTATCTGCAAAGGCAGAAAAAATATTTAGGCACATACATGACAAACAAGGTAAAAGGGTCTAAGCCATTCTTTTAGAAAAGGAGTTTCTTAAGAAAAATTCATAGAATTTAAAGCCATGTATTTTTGAAACACTCTATATCACTTGTACCCTTTTATAAAAGCAAATATCAGCCAGGCGTGGTGGTGCACACCTTTAATCCCAGCACTTGAGAGGAAGAGGCAGGTGGATCTCTGTGAGTTCAAGGTCAGCATAGTCTACAAAGTGAGTCCAGGACAGCCAAAGATATGCAGAGAAACCCTGTCTTGAAAAACCAAAAAAAAGCAAATTTCAGACTATGGTCTCATGAATTCAAATCCCATTTTCCCAACTCATAACACATACTTAAGACATTGTGCAACATCAACAGACTATAACCCAACAAAAATGTAGGAACATATGATAAGAAAATATAGGCATGATTTTATTTTTTTTAAGATGTCAACTTTGTAATACAAGTTCAAGAACTTTCTATTTAATTCCAAGGCTGCCAGAAGATGTCATCCATTATTAGAATTTGGGTGGGTGGGGGTTCGAGATAGGGTTTCTCTGTGTAACAGAGTCCTGAATGTGCTTGACTTGCTTTGTAGACCAGGCTGGCCTGGAGCTCACAAACTCACAGAGATCTGCCTGCCTCTGCCTTCGGAGTGCTGGGATTAATGGCATAGGCTACCACACCTGGCCAATAGAATATTTTTTTTTTTGGTTTTTCGAGACAGGGTTTCTCTGTATAACAGCTCTGGCTGTCCTGGACTCGCTTTGTAGACCAGGCTGGCCTCGAACTCGCAGAGATCCGCCTGCCTCTGCCTCCCAAGTGCTGGGATTAAAGGCGTGCACCACCACCGCCCAGCTTAGAATATTTTTAATAAAGAAAGTGTTTACAAAACTCAAGGTCAACAGACTGTTCTTGGTTTGTACTCCTTTTCAGAGAGCCCACAAAAAATAGTTTAATAGTCTAAATCTCATGAGCCTGTAAACATAAGCAACAGTTTTAGCAAACCAGCAGACAGACAACTGTCTTCCCACAAAGAAGCTTGCTCTTTCTGACCATTTCATTTCACTCTCACTTCTAAGTAAAAAAGAAAGGAGTGACCAATCTCCAGACACAAAACTAACCATCTATTCCAAGTAAATCTCCACTGTGACAGTATTTGGAAGGATTCTTTTTACACTAATTTTCTGTTTTTTTAGGATGTCCCCATGTTGATCAAATACATGTCATTCATTAAAAATAATTAAGATTCCCTAGGCAGACATACTTGAAATGGGGAACAGGAAAAAAAAATCTCAATTTTTATATCACTGCAAGGTTTTTCTAAAACTCATTCATATTTAATTTTTAAGAATGCTTTGCGGTACATTAAATATTTAATAGTCAGAGGGTTTTCAAACCAGAATGCTAAATGTCAACCTAGTCTTCCAAAAATACTTCTTCATTTGCAGTAAATTAACTGGACCTCCCTTCAGAAACAGGAAGGGGGTGAGGGTGGGAGTCTTTAAACTTAACGTACATTAGCACACTGAGATAATATCGATCAACATAATTAGACCATGTAAGAGATTTAATTTTAAGTACCAGGGTTATTAAGTATCGCAGAATCCTAAAGTAGTGTTGCTCACATTGCAAATGGAGATAAAACCTTCAAAATCACATCCCCCTCTCCTTTCCAGAATTCATCCTGCATTGTGGAGCATACATTAGCATACAGGATGAGTGTGGTAAGTCAGTGAGTCCACAAGCAATTGCTGGGCAAATTAGCAATACAAAATGACAACTAGAGACACAGCTCCTGTTAGACCCCCAATTAAGAAGGAACCTTAAAAAAAGCCCTTTTTTGATTTCTGCATGCAAGTGTTTTAACATCACAGTACCCATGAAGGGGAGTGAGTATTCATCCTTCGATCAAGACGAGGTAACTGCTGCCATTCAAAGTGAAGAAGCACAACATTTATTTTATAGGGTTGGACAGTCATTTCAATATATGGAAGAAAAATCTACTTTAGTTTTAGAGAGAGGGAAAGGAACTGGTTTTAACCCTTGATGATAATGGGATATAGACAAAAGAACAGAAAATCTCCAAGATCTAGAACATCAGTGAGACTCTGGCCTACCTGAGGGCAAAGTTCAATTAACATAGACCCTAAAGCTTCAGAAAATGATTAACACACAGAATGGCTTCCCAGCAGGACTATATGTGAGTGCCCAGGGTAATACAAGACATGTGCTCACACCACAAGGATAAAAGGCCTCTGGCCTCATCTCAAGCCACGGCATGAAGTGCACTTTGGCGGTTACTGCTTAAATAAAAAACAATGTCGTGGCTTCACATGCTTTTGTTACAAAATGTAAGTAATGCTCTTTAAGAATGCCAAAAAGGGCAGATGTCACCCGGGCTATACTCAGAGAATGCAGTATGGGCTATCCTGACCTATGACTGTGTCTACAGGGGTAGAAAAAAGTGTGCAAAGAAGCGGTACCCATCTCCTGCAAGCAAGATCTGCACCTTCCCTGTCCCGCTCACCACTGTTTTAGCAATTACCCATTTTATACCATTTGATAAGAATCAAGCTATTTTTATTGCTAGTTTTACCAAAGATGTCCTCATAACACAAAGCTGTCTCAAACTCTCCCAATCTCCCACACCCACAGAGAGAGACAGAAAGAGAGAGAGAGAAAGAGAGAGAGAGAGAGAGAGAGAGAGAGAGAGAACATTAAAGGGTAGGCAGATTGACTGACTTGGGACAGTGTGCTACAGACCAAAGGTTTACAAGATGCCTGGGAAGGTTCCATTGGTTAATGCATTCATGCCCCCCTGGATAAATAGTAGAGGAAAGAGGGACCAAAAGATGGAAGAAACATAGGAGAAACACTCTCAGCAGAAGCCAAGGAACCCATATGGCCGGCTCCAGCCACTTATTAGGAATAGAAAGCCTCTGAGTTACATGGAAAATAAATAAATAAATGTGGAGGGCTTTCTGTACATTAGCAGACCCCAGACTTTGCTTCACTTCATCAATTTTGAAACTTTAACTTCTTAATTGCTTCTTTTTCCAACACCCCTCACCCACAGCCTCTTTAAACTTGAACCTAAAAGAGTCCTGTTATAGGGGAGCCAACCTTCTCAGGACTTTGCAGAGATTCCAAAGCAAGTCATGGCAGGCTAGAACTTTCCTTTCTTCTGGGAATAATGCTGTCTTCTTATTAACCACTTTTGTTTGTCTCTTTCTCCAGGTTTTTTTTTTTTTGAGGCACTTGTAGTCTTCATGGCCCTATAGGTTTGTGTAGATATGAGTCACTGAATAAATAGTTTTTCATAAGCAAATAGTGAATGAAAAAGAAAAGAAGCAGAGAGGACAAACAGATTCCTGCAAGAAGTAGGACACCACACAGAAAGTCTTAAAGCAAAATGAAGCATTTCGCAGGAGGCACTTGGTGCCTACATGTCCAGTCCACAGGTTGGACACCCACTGCCTCTCACACTTGGGGCTTTGTGCCTTATCCAAAGTGAGCTGAAACCCACCTTCCCATCTTCAGAACCTAAGCACCAGGAAGTTAACACATAGTGCACTTGTGTAAGCAATGGTGGGGGCAGGTTTTAACGTGGCCCTCGCAGCACCTGATGCAGAGAACTCAGTGCTTTATGGCTCTTGGATCACCTGCAGAAACAATTTTCAGAATAGACTCACGCTCAAAACAACAACAAAGCAAGCAAACAACCACCAAACATTGTTGCACACAGTCCTGACCCTTCATCGTCACCTACCAATTCTGGAAAAAGATGCCTGGGAAGGTTCCATTGGTTAATGCATTCATGACCCCTGGATAAATAGTGAAATTAGATAGTAGTGAAATTAGCTGTGGTCACTGTTCTCCCTTGCAGGGACCCTTCTCCGGCAGGTCAGCCTCACCCAGAGCCTCACAGGCAGTCAGTCACCAGGATTTAGTGCTGCCCCTACCTACTGGGACCTGCAAGTGTCCAGAGGGACGCTAGTTAATTGAAGCACACTGCACAGTGGGACCAGCGGACAGGAGATGGTGTCAATATTTGGGGAGCTAATGAAACACCAGCCAGCACCTGTTTAAGCCTGACCTACACCTGAAACTGAAGACCAGAAACAAATCTAAAGGTTTAGGTTTAGGCACTTCAAGGTACTTGTAGTATCTCATCAGTGATACAACGTGGCAGAAAAGAAGTCTAGAGAAAGAGGCCAGCAGCACTGAGAACCTGTGAGTCAAAAACCTGTGGAGATCTTTGAAGTATCCAATATGAGTCAGTTGCCCTATGGGGAAGAAAGATAGTGTCTCAGGGGTTTGTTTGCTTATAATCTGTGGTAATATTAAGTCAATGCTCTTGGACTGTATGTTAACTAGTGGGATATTCTTCACCATTGCTGTCATCTTAAACCCTGGGGGGAACACACACACACACACACACACACACACACACAAATTCCCAGTGCCATTTTTGGCAGGACCAATGTGATGTTCTTGTCTAGGATGCAGGCGCTTCAGAAGTAGAGACTGGTGCAGTTACCATAGTGACAACTTGAAATAAAAGAATGAGTGGCAAAGACACACGGTAGACACGTGGTAGACACATGGCTCTGAATTGACCGAGATGTCGCAAAGGCACTTGCTTCTCAAGACTTTTAAGGTTTATAATTTTTATTCCTGTGTGTTTGTACTGGGTGTGTGAGTGGGATTGTGTGTATGTGTGTGTCACATGCGTGTAGGGATACTCAGGTCTGGAGGAGGGGACTAGCTTTCCTAGAGCTGGAGTTACAGCCACCTGATGTGGGTGCTACAAACTGAACTAGGGTCCTATTCCAGATCAGCAGTGCTCTTAACGGCTGAGTCATCTCTTCAGCCCTGTCCAGTCTAAACCTTTACTTCCACCTTCTAGCAGTGTGATCCCAGCATGGATACTTGGTGACCCTCACTGAGTTTCTGCCTATAAGAAAAAGGACTAGGTCTCTGTTGCCTATGGGGTTACTATGTTAAGAAAATATTCAAAATGAAAGGAAAAGCCAAGAACACAGCAGGCACAAGAAACAAAGCTAGTAGTATCTCCTGATCGTCAGGTCTTTGCTTTCAGAGTTACAATGGAATTTATAGGGGTTATCAGAATTATTACAAGGAGCTGTGCGAAGGATGGCTGTAGTCCCAATTATTTGAAGGCCAACACAGGAGGATTGCTTGACCCCAGCCCAGGGGCAGCAGTGGCAACATAATGAGGTGGGGGAGGGGCAGCATCGGCAAAGCAGAGAAAAAAATATCCCAAGGATAAGACCTTCCTTCCCCCCATTTTGCAATTTATCATCTGGTCAGTCCTTTTCTGGAACTCCTCCTTGGCTCCCTCCTGCTAACGTCAGACACACAAGGGTGTAAGCCATAGTCTTAAACCATGCTGCATTAAAAACAGACGTGGAGCCGACATCACAAAACAATAGATTAGGTTACTTCTGAAAAAAGGGAGAGAATCCTCCCATGTAGAAGTTATCTGCACACTAATCAATATTTATTCACAGACAAAATTTATTCACATGTTCCCCACACTGAGAGCCACCTCCAGCCACCCCTCCTCTCAGGGAGAACAGCACAGATCTGGTTAGTGAGAAAGGCAAAAACAGAGTCAGAACCTCAGTGGCCGCCCTTTCAAAGCTGTCACTATTTATATCACAAGGTTTCACCATCAGGAAGAGTTGGAGTGTTCATGTTACATCATACTGGCAAAACCAAGAATAAAGGAAGAATAATTTCCAGATGGTGTTCTTTTTTCCTACAGATTTTTCAGTTCGCCATTGTTCTGAAAGCTTTAGTCTCCTGACTACAGAGTTCTATGCAACACACTTCAGCGTGGATAAAGAGACTCATATTCTCTACTTACTGAGGCACCTGGCCATTAGAAAGGAGAGCAAAGGAGCACAGGGCACGTGAAAGTCTTCTACACAGAGCACAATCTTGACTAGAAAAGAATACAGTTCAACCTCCATGGACCCAAGTCTCTGGAGACTATTTCTGATGGTTAATTTCTCTCTCTCTCTCTCTCTCTCTCTCTCTCTCTCTCTCTCTCTCCCCACACACACACACACCTATTTCTGACTTTATCTAGTTATCACATATGTGCATATGTTTCCATTTTATATAAAGATATACTTTCAGTTTTAAAAGCTCAAAGATTTAGAGGAGCATAGGTTTTTGATTGTTTGTTTTGCTTTGTTTTTCAAGCTTCAGAAAAGTAAACTTCCAGGACTGGAACACAAGATGTGTCAGGTAGCATCTTTAATGTTCAGAGCAGGGCAGGGACTATGAGGAATACATTCACTGTTAGGCTCAGACGGATCCAGGAACTATGCCCTAGGACTCCTCAACAACAGCACAGTACAGAAGAAGGCACCCAAACCCACCTTCAATTTAAAAAATGCTTCTTGTTATGGTTTAAATATGAAGTATTTCTGCAAAATGTTCATGTATTCAAGGCTTTGGTCCCCAGCTGGTAGCACCACTGAGAAGTGACTTGACTCATGAAAGGAGAAACTTTATCACTGAGTGTGTGGATATGTTGATCAGTTCATACTGAGTGGGCTATTAGGAGGTGGGTCCTGGTTGGCTATTAGGAGACCACTGGGGGGCGGGGCATGTCCTTGGCTGTCCCTGTAGGTGCTGCCCTGGCCCCACTTATCTTTCTGTATTTCTAGACAAGAAGTGAACAGGTTTGCTTAGCTGCACCCACTCCTCCCTTCAGTCAGGATATTCTGTCTTATCAGTGATGTGAATTGTTTCAACTGCCATACCAAAAATCAACCTCCCGGGGCCCACCAGAGAGATGGCACCTGATAGCCTAGTGATGATGAGTTTGCTCCCCAAAACCCACATGTGGAAGGAGAGGTCCAACTCTGACAAGTTGTCCTCTGACCTGCACATGCATGGCATGCCCCCAAATGCACAATAAAAATAATAAAATGCAATTTGAAAAATAAATGCAACTGCACATAGCTTTAAAAAATATGGAAAACCTATTTTATTTAAGAAGTTAAATGGCATAACTGCTTATATATCAATTACCTATTTTCTGTAATTACCAACTCATAGTCAACTTTGCTAATCCACATATCTTTTCTCCCTAGCTTAGATTAAATCTGAAGAAAATAAAGATGCTTATACTGTCATAAATAGTTCATAAAAGGATTTTGGGACTAAGGTGGTGGCTCAAGCCTTTAATCTCGGCACTGGGGAGGCAGAGGCAGGCGGATCTCTAAACTTAAGGCCATCCTGGTCTACAGAGTGAGTTCTAGGTTAGTCAGAGTTACATGGTAAGACACTGTCTCAAAAGGAAATAAAACAAAACAAAAACTAAGCAAAAATTCTTAAGGCTATAAAAAAGATTAACCATAACACTATGAACACACTAATAATAATTCCAGAATATCATACGGAGTCATATTCAATTCTCCTGCTATACTTAGAGTTAGTCAACTGGGAGGGACAGCAGCAGCTTTGAGAACAGGACATCACAGTGACTTAATGGCTTTGCTTTAAGACTGTGTGGCACTTAGGTGTAATAAAAACGGGTGCTTCAGCTCAAATCCTTTCAAGCTCTACAAGATGCGACACAAACAGCAACAAAAACAAACACAACATACTTTATTTAAAACTTTTGTACTTCAAAATAACCATAAAGTGAAGGAACGGAGCTGGATAGATGGCTGAGAGGTTAAGAGCTCTTGCAAAGGACCAGGGTTCAAATTTCAGCACCCACATGGCAGCTCAAAACTGTCTGTCATGACCAGGCATGGTAATGAACTCAGAAGGCAGAGGCCGGAGGATCTCTGTGAGTTCAAAGTCAGCCTGTTCTACAGAGTGGGTTCCAGGATATCCAGGGCTACAAGAGAGAAACCCTGTCTGGAAAAACAAAAATCAAAAACCAAACAAACAAACAAAAAACTAAACAAAGCAAAAAAAGGGGGGGGGAGGAGCAGCCTATGGTAAGAATCTTACAAGTAAATAATAAAAGACAAATAATTTAAAATAAACAAAAGGTATGCATGGGGGCAGAAAGATGGCTCAATAGTTAAGAGTGAATTATGACTTTATAGAGGACTCAAGGCTGGCTCCCAAAACCATGGACAGTTTACAACTTCCTGTAACTCCAGCTCCAGGGGAATCTGACATTTCTGGCCTCTGAGCACCTGTGCATATATATATATGTGTATATATATATATATATATATATATATATATATATATACACACACACAGCCTCTATAAACACATAATTAAAAATAATGGCAACAAACTATTTCAAAAAGATAAGCATATATCTATTTCTTCGAGGAAGGCTCACACACAGCCAATATACATAAGATGTTCACCATGACCAGTCATCAGAGAAATGAAAATTAAATACATATTTCCACATGATAACCACCGCAAAAATGATTAGAATGAAACAGTAAGATATCATATACTGGCGTGGATGGTGAAAAGTTAGAACCCTTATGCACTCACTGCTTGTGGGACTGCTAAATTACTATAGTTAGCTTCATCAACTTGACACAAATTCGGGTCACCTGGGAAGAGGAACCCTCAGCTGAGGAACTGCCTCCATCAGGTCAGCCTTTGGGAATATCTCTGGGGCATTTTCTTGATTGCTTATTGATGCAGAAGGGACCAGCTCATGGTAGGCAATGCCAACCCTAAGCAGGAGGGTCTGTGCTGTGTAAGAAGGTAGATGGAATGTGATCCTGGGAACAAGGCCACAGACAATATTCTCCATGGTGTCTGCTTTAGTTCCTGTCTCTGGGTTCCTGTGCTGGCTTCCCTTGATGATGGATTGTAGCTGAAATAAACCCTTCCCTCCCTCAAGTTGCATTTGGACATGGTGTTTATCACAGCAACAAAAAAATCAAATGAGGACAAAAGTGGTGTGCCCACTGTAAAAAGCCTGATTGAGCCTTGGATGATTAAATGGTTACCATATGACCCAGCCACGCACAAACATATGCTCTTGAGAAATGAAAACATGTGTCTATTAAAAAAAAAAAGTCTACAAATGCTAAGTAACCTTATTCCTAAGAGTCCAAAGTGGAAAGAACTGGGACATTCTTTAATAGAACAATGGATAAATGAAATGTAGTGAGTGTACACATTGGGGTCAGTTGTAGTGAAAGAAGTCAGATACAAAAGACATGTCAGATATGATGATTCAAAGGGAATGTTCAGAACAGGGAAACCACCAGAGACAGGGAGTATATTCCTGGTTGGTTACAACAGAAGAAAGGGAAGTAGGAGGTGATGGGCAAATTGTAGTGTTTCCTTTTGAAGTTGAGGGGAAATATCTAAAATTGATTGACATGTTGCCCCCTGTGTCTTTACATACACTAAAAACCACTGAGATATTTGGTGTGAAAGACAAACTGGTATGTGAATGGGTCTCAATAAAGTTGTTCAAGGTCTAAAGAAAAAAAAAAATCCACAGACAGGTTTCTTAAAACCACCTGCGGCTGCTCTCAGTCAGAATGTTGCTGCTTGACCAGATTTTCGTGGTGGTGGTTGAGCATTCAGCCCACTGTTCAAAGAGGGATGAGGGACCAGTAGCTTGAAGATGTTTCTGTCAGTTCTAAAGACAGTCAAAAGTGCAGCACCAGGATGTTTTTCTCATCACCCCTGAAGGAGATAGGCATCCAAGAGCATGTCAGCCTTTGTACATCTGACCAGATAGAAAGAAGACTGCAGAGAGGGGACACTATGCTCCTCACCCACATCCAAGTCTCCTCTGGGAATCATATACATACATACATACATACATACATACATATATATATATATATATATACATATAGCATTCAATGCACCAAGTGTTTTACTTGCTTGATCTGTGGTCACAACTACAAAACCCTGGGTAGCATCATCACCACTGAGTGCTTCAGATTTCTGCATAAGAAGTCATCTCTGTACCTTGTGTTGTCTGGAATGAGCTAACAAGAGGCCTCTGGTCCAAGGCCTGGTACCTCTAAGAAGGAAGCATCAGGGCTCTCCTGGCTGGCCTCAAACTCACTTCCTCTGTTTCCCTTTTCTTTTTGTGAAGGTGTTGCCTCTAGGAGAAGGGATTAACTAGGATTTCACCAGGAGCTTTCAAGAATGCTAGAAATTCCACTGGTATTAAAATAGACAACGGGCTGTGTAGCTATATGAGTTTAAAATGCATCATGCTATACACTGAAGATTTGTGTACTTCACTACACCATAACTCAACTGAAGCCAGGAAAATGGTTTCGTTATGGCACTTTCTAAAATGCTGAGTCTATACAACTGACAGAGATTGTGATTTTTAAGGGGTTATTTTAAAAATAAGGGCGGTCTTATATTTGGCTAAATTGGTATTGATCATTGTATATTAATGCAAATTTAAGATTGTATAGGGCTACATCGGTATTGATCTTTGTATATTGATACAAAATTAAGATTATATTTGGCCACAATGGTATTGACCCTAGTATATTAATGTAAAATTAAGATTGTATTGGGCTACATCGGTACTGATCTTTGTATATTGATACAAAATTAAGATTATATTTGGCCACATTGGTATTGATCTTTGTATATTGATACAAAATTAAGGGTAACGCTTCTTAAAGGTATTGTTTGTAGTAATACTTAAAAATGAAATGTCAAGTTTTGACCTCTCGCTACCAACCGACATAAACTGTTTAGGATAATTAAGAAACGGAAACTAATAGTCATGAAAACATGTCATTTTGTTAGTTACTATGACAGTCTATCACAGTTATTTTCTAAGCTACTCAGAAATCAAGTTGCTAAGAGACAAGCAATATTTGCTTATCTAAATATAAGAGATAGATAGGGCATCTTCAAAAACCTCCAGAGATCTGCAGAATATGGCATTCAAAGATGTTTTCTTAACTTAAGATTTTTTGATATCGAGACATGTCAGCTCCTGACAGCACCCCCTATATTACTCCAAGTAGAAGGTGTTGCAGTGTATCTTACACCTAGTTCCTATGGTGGCTTCATTCTTCATTGAGCCCCACAGTGATAGTGTAAGGCTGAAAAAATTAATGAATACATGGCCTTCTCCTCTCTGTGGTGAGACCCTGACCTCACTCCTTCTGGAAACCTTCCACAGAACTCAGTCCTTGAAAACATCAAAGCTTGCATAGCTGGCCTGTTTGTTCAGACTCCCCTCGGATCCCTCGTCTACACTCCCTACTTGCGTCACCACATAACTTAACATACTCTTTGTTCCTTTATCACCACCTGTGGCTGTTGCCTTGCAGGCTAAAAAAAGCTACTCCTTGGTGCCCCCACCTTTTTGTAGCCACTTGTGTATTTAAAGGGCCAGAGAACCGTTTTACGGGGTTCATTCCTCTACTTGGGAGTCGAACCCTGGCGCATCAGTTTAATAAACCTCTTGTCTATTACAGCGAATCGGGGGCATTGGTGGTCTTTGGGCGTCAGGATTCGGTGAGCCCCTCTCGGGTTCAACATTTGGTGCATTGGCCGGGAAGTGCCTGAACGCTCCCAGACCCCAAGACTCCAGGATTCGGAGGTATACATGCTCGAGCAACTCTGTTTCTATCTGTCTGTTCTGAGCAACTCTGTCTATCTGTCTGGTCTAAGCAACTCTGTTTGTATATCTGTCTGTTCTGTGTGAGTCACCGTCTGTAGTCGGTAGCTCTGACATTGGGGGAATCTCGTAAGAGGCTCTCGCCATCTGTAGTCGGTAGCTCCTACATTGGGGAGAATCTCGTAAGAGGCTCTCGCCATCTGTAGTCGGTAGCTCCGACATTGGGTAAAATCTCGTAAGAGGCTCTTGCCATCTGTAGTCGGTAGCTCCGACATTTGGGGGGAAACCTCGTAAGAGGTTCCCGTCTGTTTCTGAAGGCAATTTTGCAACTTAAGTCACGTTGTTTATGTTCTATGTTGTTCAGTCTCCTTGTTTGTAATTTGTAACTGTTGCCCTTTCTCTGACAATCTGACGATGGGACAGACGCTAACGACTCCTTTGTCTTTGATTCTGAGCCACTGGACTGAAGTAAAAAATAGAGCACATGACCTGTCAGTCGTAATTTAAAAAAAGTAGATGACAAACTCTTTGTGCCTCAGAATGGCCTACATTTCAGGTAGGGTGGCCACCCAAAGGATCTTTTTCATTAGACAAAGTTAGACAGGTTAGGTCTAAAATTTTTAATCCAGGACCCCACGGGCACCCAGATCAAGTGCCTTATGTCTTGGTGTGGGAGGCTCTGCTGGTCTCCCCTCCTCCGTGGGTTCGTCCTTTTGCTTCTTTTACAGGTCAGTCTCCTGTGCTCTCTACATCTCCTGACCCAGCTACAGAACCAACTCCTTCAGACTCCCCTTCAGAGGTCCTCGCTCTGAAGCAGCCTCCAGCAGAGAAAGAGCCCATCCAAACTACGGGCTCCCCAAAGAAATCCAAAGAGATTTACCCCGACACCCAAACGGAGGAGCTACTCCTCCTAGACCCGCCCCCACAGCTTCCCTCTGCTCTGCATTCAGGGCGCTCTGCTGCACCTTCCCCAACCCTTCCCCAACCCTCTTCCCTGCGGGAATCCTTGTGTGGAGTCGGGGCATGGGGGCCTGCCGCAGGGACCAGAAGTCTGGGGTAGGAGCCCGCCGACGACCAAGGGAACCGGCTGCTTCAGTATTGGCCATTCTCCTCAGCGGATCTCTATAACTGGAAAACTCATAATCCCTCTTTCTCTGAGAACCCGCAGGCTTTGACTTCCCTGATAGAGTCCCTTGTCTTTTCACACCAGCCTACATGGGACGATTGCCAGCAGCTCCTACAAACTCTCCTTACCATGAAGGAGTGACAGCAGGTGCTTCTTGAAGCCAGGAAAAATGTGCCTGGCGCAGATGGACAACTGACTCAACTGCCCTACGAGATTGATGCAAACTTCCCTTTAAATAGATAAGACTGGAACTTCAATACGCCTGAAGGTAGAGAGCACCTGAAGGTTTACCGTCAGGCTCTAGTGGCGGGTCTCCAAGGGGCAGCTAGATGCCCCACCAATTTGGCTAAGGTAAGAGAAGTGACTCAGGGACCAACTGAGTTGCCGACGGTGTTTCTAGACTGATTGATGGAAGCTTTTCAGAGATTCACTCCATATGAACCTACCTCTGAGGAACATAAGGCTACGGTAGCCATGGCCTTTATAGATCAGTCAGCTCTAGATATTAGAAAAAAGCTACAGAGGCTGGAGGGCCTACAGGGATTCTTGCTCCAGGACTTGGTTAGAGAAGCAGATAAGGTGTTCAATAAAAGAGAGACAGAGGAGCCGGGCAGTGGTGGCGCACGCCTTTAATCCCAGCACTTGGGAGGCAGAGGCAGGCGGATCTTTGCGAGTTCGAGGCCAGCCTGGTCTACAAAGTGAGTCCAGGACAGCCAGGGCTACACAGAGAAACCCTGTCTCAAAAAACCAAAAAAAAAAAAAAAGAGAGACAGAGGAAGAAAAAGAAGAGAGAAGACGTAGGGAACAGGATGAACAAGATTTAAAAAGAGAAAAAAGACAGGAAAGAAATTTGAGTAAAATTCTGGCCACTGTAGTAAGTGAAAGGGACCAGAGAGACAGGCAAGGTCAGAAAGATGAGGGAAAGGGCAAGAGGCAACCATTAGACAAGGACCAATGTGCCTACTGCAAAGAGAAAGGACATTGGCACAAGGACTGCACCAGGAAGAAGAGGTGAGGACCGCCCAGAGGAAAAATTCTGGCCTTAGATGAAGAAGAGTAGGGGAGTCGGGGCTCGGATCCCCTCCCCGAGCCTAGGGTAACTCTCAATGTGGAGGGGAAACCCATCCAGTTTCTGGTCGACACCGGGGCTCAGCATTCAGTCCTCCTCCGAACAGAAGGACCACTATCCATTAAGAGGTCCTGGGTGCAGGGAGCCAGAGGGAATAAACAATACCCATGGACTACCCAAAGAACAGTAGATTTGGGCATGGGCCAGGTATCCCACTTGTTCCAAAGAGGCCAGAGATGGCATCCGCCCACACATACAGCGGCTCTTCGAGCTCGGGATCCTTGTTAAATGTCAGTCAGCATGGAACACCCCTCTGCTCCCAGTTCAGAAGCCTGGGACCAATGATTATAGACCAGTCCAGGACTTAAGGGAAGTTAACAAAAGGGTTGCCGACCTTCACCCTACAGTGCCGAACCCTTACAACCTCCTTAATACCCTCCCCCTCAGCGAACATGGTATACAGTACTGGACTTAAAAGATGCCTTTTTCTGCTTACGGCTTAGCACTTCTAGCCAGCCTATATTTGCCTTTGAATAGAGAGACCCAGCCTTGGGATTATCTGGACAACTAACTTGGACACGCCTGCCACAGGGATTCAAGAACTCTCCCACCATCTTCGACGAGGCACTTCACCAAGATCTAACCCATTTCAGGGCCTCCAACCCCCAGGTAACATTACTTCAATATGTTGATGACATTCTCCTACCAGCGGAGACCAAAGAAGACTGCCTCCTGGGAACTAGAAGCCTGCTGACTGAGCTCGGATCCCTGGGATACCGGGCCTCAGCCAAAAAGGCCCAAATTTGTCAACAACAGGTCAGTTACTTGGGGTATCTAATCAAAAATGGAAGGAGATGGCTGTCAGACGCTAGAAAAAACACTGTGGCTCAGATACTCGCCCCCAGGACTCCCCGACAAGTCAGAGAATTCTTGGGAACTGCTGGCTTTTGTCAGCTATGGATCCCAGGGTTCGCAGAACTGGCCGCCCCTCTGTATCTGCTCACAAAAGAGAGTGCATCTTTCTTTTGGGGTGAGAAAGAGCAGGAGGCCTTTGACAGAATTAAACAGGCCCTGCTATTGGCCCCAGCCTTAGGACTGCCTGATGTGACTAAGCCATTCCATCTGTATGTAGCTGAAAATAAGGGGATAGCTAAAGGATTCCTGACTCAGAGACTGGGCCCATGGAATCGGCCCATGGCATATCTATCAAAAAAATTAGACTCTGTGGCGTCAGGATGGCCCAGCTGCCTACGGATAGTGGCTGCTGTGGCGGCTTTAGTTAGAGATGCTGACAAGTTGACTTTGGGGCAAAACCTTACAATCACGGCCCCCTTTGCCCTAGAAAGCGTAGTGCGCCAGCCTCCTGAGAGGTGGATGACAAACACCAGGATGACTCACTATCAGTCACTCCTCCTGAATTCAGACCGCATCAAGTTTCTGCCTGCTACGGAGCTTAACCCAGCCACCCTGCTCCCCAACCCTGACTTAAAAGGATCAGCTATCATCCATGATTGCCAGGAAATGCTTGCGGAGGCTCACAGTACTCGCAGAGATCTCACTGACCAGCCACTCCCTGATGCTGAAGCCACTTGGTACACAGATGGGAACAGCTTTCTTGAAGAAGGTAAGCACCGGGCAGGCTCAGCGGTGGTAGATGGAAAACGGGTCATTTGGGCTGCAGCTTTTCCCCAAGGGACTTCAGCACAGCGAGCTGAACTGATTGCCCTCACAAAAGCTCTTGAAATGACAAAACAGACAAAATATCTACACAGATAGTAGATATGCTTTTGCTACTGCCCATGTACACGGGGCCATTTATCAAGAAAGAGGGCTCCTCACTTCAGCTCGAAAGGACATTAAAAATAAACAAGAGATCCTGGCTCCACTAGCTGCCCTCATGCTGCCAACTAAAGTAAGCCTAATCCACTGTCCGGGTCATCAAAAGGAAGGGTCCCCTATAGCGGAAGGAAATAATATGGCAGATTGGGTTGCCCTAGAAGCAGCCTTGGGAGATGCTATACTTGAATTACTCGCCGTAGACACTAATGAAACAGAATCCCCACCACAACTTCAAAATGGTAAGCATACTATGAGCCCAAAAGAGGCAGAAGAGATATTAAAACAGATGCACCGGTGGACTCACCTAGGAACAAAAAAATTAATTACTCTGATTAACAAAACTAACTATGAGATTCCAGGACTTCACAAGATAACAGAGAATGTTGTCCAAGCCTGTATACCATGCCAGAAGGTCAATCCCAGTTGGGGTAAGACAAAACTCGGTAAGAGACTGCGTGGAGACAGGCCGGGGGCCTACTGGGAAGTTGATTTCACTGAGGTATGTCCTGCCAGGTATGGCAACAAATATCTGTTAGTCTTCATTGATACATTTTCAGGGTGGGTAGAAGCCTTCCCCACCAAAAATGAAACCGCCTGTACAGTGGCTAAAAAAATCCTAGAAGAAATATTTCCTCTCTTCGGCGCCCCTAAGGCACTAGGGTCAGACAACGGGCCAGCCTTTACTGCCCAGATAAGTCAGGAAGTGGCCAGGTATTTGGGGACTGATTGGAAGTTACATTGTACATATAGACCCCAAAGCTCAGGACAGGTAGAAAGAATGAATAGAACTCTAAAAGAGACCTTGACTAAATTGTCCTTGGAAACTGACGGTACAGACTGGACGGTGCTTCTCCCTTTGGCCTTGTTCCGTGTAAGGAACACCCCCTCTTGTTTCCATCTTACTCTGTTTGAGATTTTGTATGGTGCTCCCCCTCCCTTGCTTACCCTTGAGAGAAATATTGACCCTAGCTGTTGTCATAATAATGATTTATATGCCAGATTAAAGGGACTCCAACTGGTCCAGAAGGAGGTGTGGACGCAGCTCGCTGACGCCTATCGACCAGGCACTCCAGAGACAGCTCATCCATTCCAGATCGGGGATTTTGTCTACATTTGTCGACATCGCTCACAGAATCTGGAGCCTACGTGGAAAGGGCCGTATGTCATCCTGCTAACTACCCCGACTGCTGTCATTGTTGACGGAATCTCAGCTTGGATCCACGCCTCCCATGTAAAGAAGACACCGAAAGCCTCAGCAGAATGGCAAGTTCACCGCACTTCCAACCCTCTCAAGCTCAAACTCCAACGATCCTTGGGCTCTTAACTCACTTTTTGCTCACCCAACTGACTGTGAGTTTCCCCAGCCCACATGTGCCTAAACGCCTCACTTGGCAGGTCTTGTCTCAAACAGGAGATGTGGTGTGGTCTAATTCCACCCTAGCTGCCCACTGGACATGGTCGCCAGAATTGCATCCTGATTTGTGCCAACTGGCTGCAGGGCTAGACTACTGGGACATCCCTGATTATTACCTGACGGGGGAAAGGACCCTTCAAAAAAGGGGTTGCCTGAATGTGATGGAAAACCAACCTGCTCACGTAAGCCATGTTCTGGGAGTGGGCTGAGAGGTAGAGGATTTGGTTGCAAACACGCCCAATTATGCAATGAAGTACGAAAAATCCCTATTTATGTATGCCCCAGG
>CAJQZJ010001058.1:1157834-1169761 GCA_907164525.1 Lophiomys imhausi
CACACACACACACACACACACACACACACACACACACACACACACAGCCTGAGGTAGTTCTATAAAAAATTTTTGGTGTATTTGTATTGTTACAGTAATCCATCACAGAAGTTTGGGTGTGGAATTTTCTAAATGCAGTATCATGTATGTCAGCTTCAAAATGTTTTGGGTCTTGGGACATTTTGAATTGTATATTTTGGGTTTTCAGATTAGCTCAAGTTGTAATATATCCCAAATTTGCGTGACAAAATTAGGCCTTAAATTACTTGGTCCCATGGGCTGGAGAGATGGCTCAGCAGTTAAGAGCACTGGCTGCTCTTCCAGAGGTCATGAGTTCAATTCCCAGCAACCACGTGGTGGCTCACAACCATCCATAATGAAATCTGGTGCCCTCTTCTGGCCTGCAGATATACCTGCAGACAGAACACTGTATACATAATAAATAAATCTTAAAAAAAAAAAACCTCCATTTAAAAAAAAAAAAAAAATTACTTGGTCCCAAATCACTCACTGAGCACAGAACTCAGGATGGAAATGGGTTCACATGGCTCCATCATGTAGTTAATGCCAATGCTTGGCTTTCTATTGCAGCTTCTGTTAGCCCAGTGTGTCGTTTTTGTTTACTGGGAAGGAAGGATCTTAGATATGAAAAAGAATTGCTCCATAAATCCAACCAGAGAAATCTCTCCATTAAAAAAAAAAAGTCCCTAGCCAGGCATAGTGGTGTACACCTTTAATCCCAGCACCCAAGAGGCAGAGGCAGAGGCAGGAGGATCTCTGTGAGTTCAAGGCCAGTCTGGTCTACAAAGTGAGTCCATGGCAGCCAGGGATACAAAGTTAAACCCTCTCGAAAAACCAAACAAACAAAAATCCCTAGAAATATTTCCACATAGTAAAATAACCTTTATGGGAAAGTAGAAAGGACAATAATTAGAGGATGAAAAATGGGTTCAAACCCATACTCATCTTCTTAAGCTCCGACACAGACATGAGGAAAGTACTCCTGAAAACAACAGGGATAGTAATACTCTCACCATGCAGGATTAGTGCTTGTGAACATGCATAACACAGTGCCTTCCTCCTTGTTTGGTCCTATGTGAGAACCTCTGTGGATGAATGAGCAAATATTTCTTAAGCACTAGTATGCACCAGGCACCATGCCTGGCACTATCATTATAGACATGGTAAGATGTTCTTCTACACAACTGGTTACACGGGGTCCTGAGCCAAGGCAGGGTTTTCCAGTACCACATTAAGAAGTAACAATGGGGCTAGAGAGCCAGTTAAGAGAGCTTGCTGCCTTTTGCAGAGAACCTAGGTTCAATTGGCAGCACCATGTAGCAGTTCAGCCCCCTGTAACTCCAGTTCCAGTGTTCCAAGATCCTCTTGAGGCCTCCCTGGATAGCAGGCATAAACATGGTGCACATATATACATGCAGACATCCATACAGACACATACAATTAAATTAAGAATAATTAAAGGAAAAAAAAAAACCGAGGTGGTTCTTTTCAGATCTATAGAAGGAGGAAATGGCACTGCAGCTTGCAGTTATGTAGTGAAACTCACGGGATACTTAATGCTAAAGGTAACTGTTCTAACATGAGCCTGGAAAGGGAGGAGTCTCAAAAGGCTTTGGCATATTAGCAGTCAAGACTACACTGCTGAAAAAGGGGTCATCTTCCATGCTGTCTGCAGGTAAAGGCTACTTGTCGAAAAACACATCTCTCCTCAGACACTTAGAGCCTACACCTGAGAATCCTATTAATAACCTCTCTCTTCACTACTTCTCCAACTTCACTTTCCATTCTAAAAAGCCAAACATATCAAAACCTCAAGCCATATTCATTCAAGTTTAAGAAGTAGGAGTCAAGAGAAAGAACAAGATTTGTATGCCCCTACCTGCCCCCCCTCCTTTGAGATAACTCTGGTAATCCTAGAACTCACATTGTAGACCAGGCTGGCCTAGAACTCAAAAGATCTGCCTGCCTCTGCCTCCTGGGACTAAAGGCATGGGCTACCACGCCTGGGGCCCTTCCTCATTTTAATAGTGGACAGAGCTGGAGCCTGGAATCCCACCCATTTTTCACTAAACATATAATGCTCCCTATCAGCTCACCTGCATGCCCAAACAGTGTCAGCTCGAAGGCCTTTCTTCATTCCTTACCTTAATTTCCCATCATCCTCTCTCCAAGGCAGCTGTGGAGCTCACAGCAATCCCCGTCTCTCTCTTTAAACAGAGCAGGCATGTATCTCAGGCGGCCCACAACTACAGCTGGTGCTTCATAGCATTTTTCACATAAGGAGGCCATATCACCCACATACAGTCAAGAAGATTTAAGCAGGGGGAAATGCTCGAGATAGTTCAGGCTTGCAAGGCTAAAAACCCATTTTCCTTCTTAATTGCATGAGCTTATTTTCCAGAGGTCCTAAATAAATGTCAGCCCCATCAGACTGGAAACATGTCTAGGTTGAGGAGATTGTTAAATTTAATCTTTCACACAAAGTGATGTGGTTTACAGTATTTCCTGTTTTTATTATAATCCGAAAGCCTGGAAGTTTCCCAGCCTCCCAATTCTATTTTCCAATGTACCCAGAGAAATGACTTTTTAGAGCATCTAGTTTGGTCAAGATAAGTAGAAATAGTTCAGTTATTTAGTGCCTTGCATTAACAGGAACTCAGGATTCACTGGAAGGGAAAAACCTAAGAAAATGACATTTCAGTTACTATAGAAACTTTAAGTATACTTTTCTATGGCATAATAGTGTATGTACATGAGTTATACACAAAATTAAACATATAATTGGACATGTTCACTTTTGTGAGTATTTCATTTTCCTTTCAAATGATCCAGTACTATAAATATGACTAAAATCAGCTAGACATCAATATAATAACATGTTCTAGAGAGCTTGGGTGTGGGAAATTGTCTCCATTTGACCAAGGAAGAAAGCAAGCACTTTAGAAACCTATTAAGTGTTTGATTTCATGTTCATATTACAGATTACTCAATTATAATTACTAATAACAAATAGGAATTCTGTAAAAAAAAAAAATCAGGTCAAACTTTGCTAGTTCTTTCATATAGACAACCATGCAGACAAATGCATATATTGATTTCATTGGGATGTGGGCCAAGCATTTTCTGCTTGACCCTTGATAGTGTGTGCCCATCACCCCTGTCCCTTACCTCACCACCACCCCTCCAAAAAATCTTCAACACCATTACAAAAAATGTTCACCCATCGCTGGAAACTAGGAAGAATATAAACCATGGTTATCACAAAGCTTCTCTGCTAAAGCCAATACCAACAATCCTGTGGCCACACCTGAATCTGCTCTATTACCTCCTCATTTTTCTATTCCATTTTTTTTAAGCCCCAAGAGTAAGCGCAGCAAAAATGAAAGGTAAAAGGCTCTTATGTAGAGCCACAAAAAAGAAAACTTACAGTCAAGCTAGCAAGAGTCTTTTCAGCTAGATAGCCACACGGACACGTCTTGAAAAAAGCCATATGGTTACGGTTGTTATTTTTGGCCTTTCTACCTTTAACTCGTTTCTTGTGTATAGAAGTTATTACCAGCAAGTGATAAATCACTTTGAATTTCCAAGGCTACAAAAGACATTTACTGGCAGCCATTCCAGCTTTCACTTTTCGCTGGAGGACCCTGGAGAATTCTTAAGTGAGAGATGTTCATATTCTCCAAAAGTGCCATTTTATATACACTTGGCCAACACTCAGATCTAAACTTTATCTTGATAGCCAAGGTTCTAGAGAAGAAAGTCAAGCAGGAGTGGAAATGCACAGTGCTAAGATGGGGCACACCGACTGCACTCAGGTGTTGGGAGATCAGGAGGAGAACGGGAAAGAGAAGAGGCCCCCCTAAAAACATGACCTGGATCTGACACTATAATTTAATTTGACATCTAAAAAAATCTTATTTTGGAGCCCAATTAGGAAATTGTCTGGAAGCTGCTTACATGGTAGTAGTGATGGTTGGAGAGGCAGTGGGGGAAATGACACTATGCATCATGCCAAGTTTATTACCATGTGCTTATACTGCAGAAGATTATCTCTTCCATCTTCCCCAAGGACCTCTTATGTAAGGTATTTATAAGACAAGTACATGAAATGACATCTCATCCATTAGCTGAGAAGCAGTGTACAAATGACCAAAATAATAGTTTCAAGAGGAAAGTCCTTATTAGGATAAGGAAGAGAGGAGGGTGAAGCAGTCAGAAGGGTAGAAATGTTTAAATTAGCCTAGGATAGTCAAAGGCAAAAGCCTCTGGATGCCCCTGCAGACTCCAGCTAGCCTGCTACTTACTACTTAGAGTAGGGGAACAAGGAGAAGAGCTACAATGTAGAAAATGCAGGTGTTCAGTCATGTGCCCTTGATCTCCAGGGCACACTTGCTAAATTTGTGACCATAAGGCATCTTTACTTTCTAGCATATCTGGAGAATGGGGGAATAACTACTTCTGCTTTATAAAATTATAGACAACAATAGCAATTAGTAAAATTAGTTTGATAACGGTGTAAGAACATTAAATACGTGCCCAATAAGAATGCCAAATGGTTTATTGAATTTAATTCTTAGAACAAAACTGACATGGTGTCTCAGTTATGGTTTATATTGGTGTGAAGAGACACCATGACCATAGTAATTTTTTTTTTTTTTTTGGTTTTTCGAGACAGGGTTTCTCTGTATAACAGCTCTGGCTGTCCTAGACTCACTTTGTAGACCAGGCTGGCCTCGAACTCACAGAGATCCGCCTACCTCTGCCTCCCAAGTGCTGGGATTAAAGGCGTGCGCCACCAACGCCCGGCTTGACCATAGTAATTTTTTTTCTTTTAATGTACATTGGTATTCTGACTGCCTGTATGTGTGTGAGGGTGTCAGATTCCCTGGAACTGGAGCCACAGGCAGTTGTGAGCTGCTATGTGGGCGCTGGGAATTGAACCTGGGTCCTTCGGAAGAGCAGCCAGTGCTCTTAACCACTGAGCCACCTCTCCATCCTCCCACAGTAACTCTTATAAAGGAAAATATTTCATTGGGGCTGGTTTACAGTTTCAGAGGTTTAGCCCCCTATTGTCATGGCAAGAAGCATATGCAGGCAGACATGGTGCTGGAGAAGGAGCTGAGAGTTCCGTGTCTAGATTGGCCAGAGAGCAGGAAGAGAATGAGACACTGGGGCTGGCTTTACCATATGAGACCTTAATTCCTGCCCCCAGTGACACTTCTTCCAACAAGGCCACACTTACTTCAACAAGGCCAAATCTCCTACCTATGGGTCTATGGGAACCATTTTATTTCAAACTGCCCCACATAGTCACCCACCATTTACAACTGAAGAGAGTGATACTGGAAGGGGAGGGTATATAATTTGGCCAAGGCTGCGGATAGCAGAGGAAGGCAATTTGGTTCTGTCATACTCTTTATGGCCACTTTACTGCCCTAGTTTTCCAATTTGGAGTGACAATGATTGCTCTATAAACTTGAAGCAAACACAAACCATGGGTTTATAGGGAGTCCTGCCCCAGAGCTGCCCAGAGATGGGAGAGACCATCTTCTGAAGAAGACACAGTGGGCTGAGCGGCCACTTGTCGGAGATGTGATAGAGCCAGAATAGCAGGAGAGAGTGGTAGACTTCCTGCCTTTCAGTCCATCCCTCTCAACCCTCGATTTCCCAACAGCCCACTTCTAGCACCTAGTGATGGCTCATTTTCCCAGGAAGTCTCAACTCCTTTTCTCTGCCTTTCCTTCACTGTATTCTTTGTTTCCTTACAATACAGGTGTGTATAATGGAAAGAGCCTGGCCTTTGAAATAGAGTCCCTGGATGCGAATATTTGATCTGCCATATATAATAGCTGATCAATACTGGGCAAGACACGATGTGACTTCCTCTCACTGAGGATTTCCTCATCTATAAAATATGGGAGGTTACATCAAAGGTGGGGGACAGATGAAAGCACCCCAAGAGAAGCACTGTGGTCACCTTCATTCGACACACCCTCTGCCTTGCCGCTGGGCTGCCTGATTCTCACTGTCTGCTTTGTGCTTGTGAAGATCTTAGGCCCACTAAAAATAGGTCTCCAAATACTCATTATCTCACAGGCACTATACCAGCCACACGGATATGAGCAAAAGGAACTCAGATTCTCTGCTGGAAACTACATCCTGCAGCCTTTCTTCCACCTCTAGATCCTTAGCTGTGCCAAGTCACACAGTAAACCCACAGCCTCTGGCTCATTCAGCCTTCCAGGAATAACAAGTGATGAATGGAGCTCATGGCACTCCAGTAAAGAAGATCTCACTTAAATCACACAATGATTATGCATGAGGCTGACAAGGGCACCTAGCATTATCTGAACTTATCTTTATATTGGACCCACTGCTCTAACCTCCCTGCCAATTCCTGTTCTTAGCAATTTAAAAATTGTGGGGCTAGATGATGGTTATCAGAAAAACAATATATCAAGATACAACTAAGTCAGGAGAGTGACTTACGAGACACTAGAAATGCAACAAAAGACAGAGAGCTGCTCAGAAACCAAGCCAAGAGAAGATGGAGAAGGGCATTGTAAACTTCTGGCTGCTGTTTATTGGCACCTCTTTCTCTTAAATTTTAAGGCCGCTGTCTGTCCCTTTTCTATTGCTGCCTAAATGTCCAAAGTCACAGGATCAATCTCATACAGGTAACACACTTACCAATCCAGAGTCCTGGGGAAGGAAGAAGTGACCCTTCCCCTCCCCCAGCTTCCATAGGCTCCCAAAGAGAACAGGATCCAAAGTATCTCCAAAGCCCTGGAGTGCCCCACCCCCGTTTTCTCAATAAGAGTAGTATAGGACTTCTCAGACTCACGCAGGTGGTTGATTTTCAGCCTGAGAACCCACTCAGAACACCTAGAACCCACTCAGAACACCTAGCTTCAAACTTCCCAGTAAGAATTTCATTCAAGAGCAGTTTTAACTAATAACTTTAGACAACTGATGTGCAGGCTGTAGGTGAACACTGAAGCCTCTACTCACTGTTGGGATGAACATAAGTGTGTGTGTGTGTGTGTGTGTGTGTGTGTGTGTGTGCGCCTACGCTGTCAAGTTTCAAAGAATGTATTGACTAATTTTTCCCCCACCCCAAAACATATCATTTCTTCAGAGTCCTGAAATGAGAATTGTAACAGTAGCTGTATAAGACAAAATACATCTGAGAGCACTTGAGAATCATTCTTAGCTACATATTCATTCATTATTAATAAATCAAGAGGGGAATGTGAATGTCACTCATGTTAAGATAGGTGTAGCAATAGGCTTTAAAAAATGTGTCATAAAATTCATCTCATGGCTTCAACTTGAATATATATGTAATATTATATTGTTTTCCCTCTATGCTTGGAGATTTAACAAAAATTCTTTACTTTAAAAGGTGCCCTAGGGCAGATTTCATGGTCAAAGAAAAATAAAGTCTTAAAAAGAAATCACGGAATAAATAAGTTCAGTATTTCACCCTAAGACCCCTTTCCTTCCTATCCATTTTTTTTTTAAGCAAAAAAGATAAAGGTGCTAAAAGTCTTCATCCTTAGTTGATTCAAATCTGCCTTTTTAATATCAAGTGGCTGAAGCCAAAGAAAGGATTAAAGATGGTGTCCCTTCAGTGATTGTTTATTACAGCCTGGCACTTACTTTGCAATTAGTCCCTCCTGAGCAGAGTCAAGGCCCAGAGAACTTATTTAGCCAGTCTGGAGATTTCTAAAAAAAAAAAAAAAACGAAAACTCCACACCTACTATGAGTGGTGGGTACCACATGAAAGATGGAGGAAGTTACATGGCCTTTGTGAATGACAGTTCAAAAGAGATGCTGAGCCCCAACCCTTAGAAATGAAAGCAGGGATCAGCACTCCCCCACAGTTACAGTTAGGAGCACAAAGTTCATTAAAATTTGAGCTCTGTGTATGTACCAGCATCATCTTTCTGCAAGATCCTATTGCTTTTTCCTCTTGTAATCAGCAATAAAAGCCCTAACATGAAAACAAAACAAAAAATAAACCTCTTTCTTTCTTTCTTTCTTTCTTTCTTTCTTTCTTTCTTTCTTTCTTTCTTCCTCTCTTTTTTCCTGTGCCTATGTTCTAAGCAGCACAGTTGAGGGAGCAGTCACCAGTCATCATGGAGTGGAAACATGTAGGAAGCAAAGAGAAAATGAAAGGGGGAAAGAGAGGGGAGAAGGAGAAGGAGAAAAGAAGGGACTATGTGGGTAAAAGCATTTGACACACAGGACCTAGGTTCGAATCCTCAGCAGGCAGGTAAAGCAGAGCTTGTCTGCACATGCAGATAATCCCAGCACTCAGAAAAACACCAGACATTCTCCTCTGGAATCCCTGAACATGGACACATGAGCCTGCATACACAAGTAACACATAACACGTGTGTTTGCATACTCATGCACATGCACACACATACACATTAATTTTTTTTGGGGGGGGGACTCCAAAGGACAGTAAGTGCCTGCAAACCCAGGGCCTTTTTGTGAAGGGAACTATAAAAAGGGAACTAAGGAAGTCACTTACTCAGACTGGAGAAATGACCCTGGGGTTAAACAGCCCACAGAAAACCTGTGTCAGATCCCGGATTGTCTTGATGACAGACACCAAGAATGGTTCTTTGGCCAAGACGACCTGACAAACTGAGGCTGGCCACTCTCAGTGACACAATCTGGATGTTAGGTGGCAGTGTGCCCAAGTAGGAGCCTTCAGTGTTTACTGCCAATCACCGAGGTAAGGACAGCCCAGACTCAGGTTGTCAATTCATGGAATGTAAAGAAAGCATTATTGTATCCATCTTACACATGAAGAAGCATGTTTGCAGAGATTCATTTGCTAGTCGGAGGCCACAGAAGAAATCTAATGCTTTCAATCCTCTGAAATCTGGGGTTACCTCCTCCTCACTTTATGGAGTGAGTTCTCTCTCACCACGTCATTAGGATTTGTTATGATTTACACTTAACACAGGGAGTCTGTGGACATACTTAGATAACTCCTTTGAAATGTATCAGGAAGGAGATTTTATATTCTGTTATTTTCCCATCTTGGAGATATGGAGGCCTCAACCATAAATGACTTACTTGTCCAGGCATACATGTGGCCAGTCTCTTGACTCCTAAAGATGACCTTTTTCCTTTCGGTACCATGCATTTAACATGTCAAAAATAAACTCTTTTCCCATTGGAGCTCAAATTCCATTCTCACTCTTCATCTCTTAAAAGTTCATTGTTTCTAACTTGGCATCTCTTCCCAATCCCACCTGGTTCTGCATTCCTGGTCCTGGGTGGTCAGCTGCTGCTTCCGCCAGATCACAACCATCCTGCCCCACTTTCCCTCTGGAGACTTAATGGCTATGCTCTAGCTTGTTCCCTTTTGGCCCAGAGAATAAGAGTACAGCTACAGCAAATAAACCATCAGGGGCTGGAGGGATGACTACCCTCCTAGAAAACGTGGGTTCAAGTCCCAGCACCCACATGGAGATTCACAACCATTTGTAACTCCAGTTCCAGGAGATCTGACACATTCTTCTGGCCTCCACAGATGCTAAATGTACACATGGTACACAGACATATATTTATATGCAAATAAACAAATATTGTTTAAAGGGATAAATCATCAATGCCATGGTTTAGACCTTAAATGGCCCTCAAAGGTTCTAGTGTGGAGACTTGGTCTAGTGCTGAAGGCTAGTGGAACTTTAGGACATGGAGAAAATTGAAGGAGGTGGGTTTCTGGGGGTATCGCTTAAAGAGCATATTAGGACCCTGGCCTCCTCCTCTTTTGTTTGCTTCCGGCCATTATGAGGTGAGCAGTTCACTCAGTTCCCTCCCTCCATGGTGTTCTGCATCACCACAGTGGCAACAGCAGCCAGGCCAAGTGACCATGAATAGAAACCTCTAACTGTTGAGCCATACTTTTCACCCTGTAATCTGATTATCTCAGGCATTTTATCACAGCAAGGGAAAGCCGACCACTGCAACCTCTTTCTATCCTAGTATTAGCTACTCCTCAATTACTATCTCAACCAAACCAAAGATGGATCAGGCTGGCAGTGGGGCAGGCAGATGTGGACACAACCCTAGGCAAGGCTCTTGGTAAGTGCCAAGAAACCAATAGGAAATGAAGACAAACTCCTGTAGAAGTGGCTATGGCTCTAGTCTATGCCCTAGCCTAGTCCTTAAACATCAAAACATTCCCAAACAATATGCATGAAATGCATACTACCTGTACGTCATAACCTTCCAGTACCTTCTTCTCCTTAGGACTACTTCACATGGCATGGCAGTTGTTACTGATCCTATTTTTGCAGGTAGCTAAGCCAAAAGCCCTGCCTAACAATTTAGCATGAAAAGAGCAGGTAAGCAAGTTTGGCCCTTATCTACTAATGGATGTTAAGCAGTTTATATAATGACCATATTCCTCAAAAAATGGTGTTACGAGGGGAGCTCACTGAAAAGAGAGCAACCAGTTCAGAATATAAGAAGAGTCACACTATATACTAAAATCCCCCACCCCATTTAAGACAACTTTATAGTTATCCTCTGGATATCTGCCATTAGCAACCAGTATAAGAGTCACCTCCTTTCTGAGCCCATAACACATCCACAAACCTCCAACAAGAAAAATCATCTTTTCCCCTTAGAGTCACTACATGCCTCACTCTGATGTCATTCCTAGCAAGTGTCTCTGAGTAGAGTCATTCTATCTTGTGTGCATGTGTGTGTAAACCAGTGTGGGTAGATGTGCAGGTCCTTGCATGTGACAACCTCTGACTTTGTTTGAGTCAGGGTCTCTCCCTGCCCTCAAACTTGCCACATAAACTAATCTGGCTGGTCAGTCAGCCCCAAGGATCCACTTGTCTCCCCAGTGCTGAGTTTAGCCTCAGTTCCTACAGCTTATGAGAAAGCAGTTCACAAACCAAATGATCTTCCCAGATCCAGCCATCCCATCTTTGTCTCTCCATGGCCTCCTCCTATGTCAAATAATCCTTTTTAATATATACATATATATACCTACAAGAACCTCAGGAACTGGAGTTACAGACAGGCGTGAGCTACCATGTGGGTGCTGGGAATTGAACCTGGGTCCTCTCTAATCACTGAGGCATCTCTCCAGACCTGTCAAATATTCCTAACAGGACTTACATTGTTGAGGACTGAGATGTTTGAGTAAATCAGTTCACATTGACTGTTCAGAGTGGACCAGTGTATGGTAAGGCTTGCTCTGCCATAACACTTACCTGCTCTTCATGGGTGCAGTGTTTCAGAGTCCAGGAGTTTAAATGCTGGCCTTTCTAATCATTCAAATTGTAACTGAAGAATCAATCATATTGTCTGCCTCCAAGAAATGTTGTGAGGCTTTAGAAAGATAATTCAGACAAGAACATGAAGCCCTTAGCAAGCCCTCAGTGAGGAGCAACATGGTGGTGACTGATCTGCAACCATCATGAACTTTGGTTTCATTGATATTTTCTCCCTAAATCTCTGTAGTCTGATGTAATGCTGAGTGCATCCAGCTCTTACTAATTGTTACATGACTGCGTGGTAGGCAGGCAACAAGCCAGCTACTGCTGGTAGGGAGTCCTTTACTTCATAGGAGTGCAGGGAACACATTGGAAGAGCACAGGAACCAGACAGGGCCTCAGTTTATGTTTTGCATATGATTTCCTCCTCATTTAAAAAAAAAAAAAAAGGCCCATTGGGACTACAGAGTTGATTAAATGATTAAAGAGCACTGCTCTCTAGAGAGGACTTATGTTCCCTTTCTAGCTCTGCATCAGGTGACTCACAACTCCAGGGGATCCAAAGTCTTATTTCTGGCCTCTGTGGGTACCCAGATGCGTACACACACACACACACACACACACACACACACACACACACACACACA
>CAJQZJ010001058.1:1169771-1182054 GCA_907164525.1 Lophiomys imhausi
ACACACACACACACACACACACACACACACACACACACACACACACACAAATAAATCTTTTAAAATAACTAAATGACTATTTTTATAGCATTTTAGCAAACTTAGTTTAAGTATCTATGTACATAACATAAGCCAAAGTGAACAGGAGTGTGAGGGATGCAGTTGTCTCGCCGCTGTCCCTGACCAGCCTCTCTCAGGGTTTGCTGGGTAGGTAAGGTACCTGCAAGGGAAAAAAAAAAAAAAACTGTGCATGAAGGGGACGCAGCTGGCAGCCCAGGTCTGGAGCAACTAAGTTGGGGAGGACCCATATGAGGCACAAGGGAAACAAAGAGCTGGACCAATGGCTAGATACAGCTCTGGTAGCCAGAGCACAGCCTCAGGCAGGGGATCCTGAAATAGGAAGGTGGTGTAGGGAGAGGGTGTCTAAAAGAACACCCAGCTAGCTAAGGGAAGCAGAAGCAATAAGGATGTGAAGGTTCAGGTTTAGCTCACAGACATGAATCTTGAGTACCTGTCCAGGCTATTCAGCCAACCCAGAGACCTTCTCAATCCACTGTAGCTAGGATGGCTGCAGAAGGAGGAATCTACACCCTTCCATTACAGACTTCAAACATTCCCTATGATATAAGATGAGTCAAACACCCAGATAGAAATGTTCGTGGCTATGCCAACAGTACTTGACTGATGAGGATGCTGATTTAAAACCAAGTATTGCTATAAGAAAAGGGAATCTCCAAAGGTGCATATCAAGAAGAAATTCCACCGGGCAGTGGTGGCGCACGCCTTTAATTCCAGCACTTGGGAGGCAGAGGCAGGTGGATCTTTGCGAGTTCGAGGCCAGCCTGGTCTACAAAGTGAGTCCAGGACAGCCAGGGCTACACAGAGAAACCTTGTCTTGAAAAACCAAAAAAAAAAAAAAAGAAGAAATTCCTTGAGCTGGTGGCAAGATAGATCACTCAGGAGGCAGAGACAGGTGGATCTCTGTGAGTTAGAAGTCAGCCTGGTCTAGATAATTGAGTTACAAGGCAGACAGAGCTACATAGTGAGATCCTGTCTCAAATTTCAAATTTTTAAATTTTTAAAACCAAAAAAAAAAGTTCTTGTAGATGGGGATGGGGAGGTGCAGAGAAAAATGTTAAGTTTTTCAAGAATCTCTTTAAAATATCAATGCATGAGACTTCAGGTAAGAGCTGCCTACTGAACAAATACTGGGTGCATCTCATGTCCATAACCTCACTGTCTTCAGCATCCATCCCTTTAAACATCTAATTCGTGTCATCCTTGGGGCAGACATAGCATTAGGAGGTCCTAAGTCTAATGCAACTTGCACTGCACCCAAAGGTGAGTGTAATTTGTAAAGGAGGAAATTAGCAACAGGTGATTGGCCCATGGTTTATTCCCTAGCCAGGCTATATTTTTACTGTGACACTTGCCACCTAAATACAGTAGGATTTCAGTGTGGACGTCTGCTCCTACTCCTCTGTTTGGTAAAGCAAACTGAAACCAGACAGGCACTTTCCTACAAAATGAAAGAGTTAAACCCAACAAATAAAATTGACTGATGGAAAAAGGAATGAGACAGGGTTCTGGTCCATTCACAAGAGAGTGAGGAACTATTAAGAAAATTCATGACTATTTACTTATTTGTTTTGCAGTGCTATGGCTGAACGTGAGGGCCTTGTGCATACTCTACCACCAAACCCCAGCACACAGAAAATTCACTAGGTCCAAGTCTGTGTTCATTTGGAAAGCATGGCTCTTATGTATGCCATCTGTGCACATGGAGAAGACATTGCCTCCCTTTCAAGGCAAATAGATGTTTTCTCCATAAAATTTGAAGCTGTTCTTATGCATGCCTTTGTGATCAGAGTGGAGCCAGCATTTCAGTCCGAGGCGGGCATTTCTGAAGCGGAGGGAGGAGCAGTAGGGTTTAAGAACCACCACCGGCTCCTCATTTACAAGAGAAAGGGAAACACAGTGACCCAGCTCCCTCAGCTCTCCCTGCTGCCCCCCCCCCCGCAGAAACAATATAAACAAACACACTAGTAAACAACAACCCACAGGGTCTCTTAGCACCTTCAAGAGAGAACCTTAACATAGGAACTCAAACTCTGCATAAAACAAAGATCATTCTTAAAAAGGCATCACCTGGCATCCTAGCTCCGCTCTCCCCCCTACCCTATTCTTTTTGCTTTTCAACACAAATACATTCAGTGCTTGGACAGATTTTAGATACTAAACCTCCCACCCCCACCCAAAGGCACTATTCAATTCCAATCAATGTCCTTGGAGTGTTTTATCTGGGGATTAGACAACTGTACCAAAAACACAGCTGTTCTCGTTTTTTCTCCTTTATTTTTCACATAAAAAAAAAAAAAAACCTCCCACTATCAGCCAGTCCAATTAGTTACTCACTATCAAAAGGCGGCTTTGGTCTTTCATCTTCAGGGGAAACTGGATCCAAGTGACAGGGTGTCATGGAAACTGTATCTTGGGGTCACTTCCTGTTTCAATTGTTTAGCCACAAAAAAGTTCTGCCCTATCAGATGGAAATTAATGACTACTTGCCATTGCTTCTGAAGAGCACGCAACTAAATGAGATGGAGAGAGATCTCTCTCTTGACCAAATTTTCCCACCAACACAGAGAAAAAACATCTTGGGCACACCCAAAATGGGAAAGCACTGACCAATGGAATGAATGAGGTTTTATCCGACTTAATTTCTGCAATCCAGTGATCACTCTGAAGGCTGTGACTTGTGTTTGGGAAATACGGCTACGGAGTAAGTGGTTTTAATTGTGGTTCTCTTTACTCATGCTCTTCCACTTACAACACATTCTCAAGCTATCCTGATAGAATTCTGTTTCTAACTTGTACATTAACTAGGCAGCATTGGCATTTTTCCTTTTCAACCTGAACTGCCCTCAATATAAGAAAATACAAATCGGAAGAGATACTGTGCTGTGCCAATTTCTCAGCAAGCAAAATGCACCATGCACACAGGACAACAGAGAACACAATCAATGTTAATATAGTTCAGCTCTGTCTGCATACCTGCTGGCAAAAGAAAAAAAAAATGTGGAACGGAAAAACAGATCAATTTCACGGCACAGGAGGATTTGCTGGAGTTAGGCCGCCTTGAAGTGTACTGAACTTCAAGGCCTGGGCCTCCTGCGTGCTAGGCAAGCCCTCTACCAACTGTACCATCCTCATCCCGAGTTTCTGGTTTTATGTAATCAACTGGCACTGGGGGCAATAGTGCTCACTATTTTTCTATTGTGGTATCTATACTACCACTACAAGGTAGATGGTTCTGTTGTGATTAAAAACAGGGTGGGACTGGTGCTCTCTAGCTGGAAACCATTAGAGCTTTTTCATCATCCTTCAAAGGCTCCTTCAACATCTTCCAGGGGAATGCCCCTAATTTACAAAAAAGATGCAAGTAGGCAGTTTATAAGAACTAGTCAGACACTATTTTCTTATAGAAAAAGTAGTCGAAATGTAGAATTAATGGCTAAAGGCATCCAATACAAAAATATAAATCTGCTCAAAGAGACAGTGAGCCCAAACTAATGTAAACCCAAGAGTCCAGCCACCATCCAGCCTCAAGGCCTCTCTAGTCATGAGCAGTGAAGCTAGGTTTTTCCCCAAGAGAAAAAATACAAGAACAAAGATGGAGCTGCTGGGAGGAGAGGCTGAAAACAGAAAAGAGGCCAGAAGTGTAGCGGAGTGGAAAGACAATTTAATAGTCTGGCCGCAATGCACTACTTTTCATTTCTATCCCCAGAAAATGCAACAGCAGTATGCTTAATGTGCTATCCTCCGTGGTTATGAAAATGAAGGCGGAGGGAACAGAAAATCATAATTTGCAACCATAGTTTCATCACGGAAAAAAAAAATTCGTGTAAAACTCTTACTATTTGCATAGCAAATATTCTTACAACTAGTGCATGAAACTTAATACTGGAATTTTTTTTGAAGATTTCTGTGTATGATTGCTTGCCTGTGTGTATATACAGATATACCACATGCATTCCTGATACCCAGGGAAGCCATAAGAGGGTGTTGATTGCCCTGGAACTGAAGTTACAGATGGTTGTGAGCTGCCATATGGGTGCTGGAAATTGAATGTAGGTCCCTCTGGGGGTGCAGCCAGTGCTCTTAACTGCTAAGCCATCTTTCCAAAGCCGTTATTATTAGATTTTATGAAATTTCCCTTGAGGTTTGTTTTTCTTACATGTCTAATCAAAGGTACTAATTAGAACACAGATATTTATCAAGTACTGTCAATGCTGAAGGCAAATACTGAACATTTTTGACCAATGAGCGCCATACCATTGTGAATGCATCCAGATGTTGCCACTGGCTTTCCCAAGCGCTCTCCCATTCCTTAGCTGCTCCAGGTAAGTGGGGCCATGTGATCCAAGTACCCTGTGTCACCCACCATCCAACCAAAAATGGATCAGCTCCTCAATTCTCTCACTTGCCTTCTGGAGGCAAACCCAGACAGAAGTCACAGTATGTGAAGCCAACACTGTCTCAAGAAATAGGAAAGCCACAGACTCCAAGAAGGCATTAACTAACCAAGAAATGGGTGTGGAAGCTCTGCAGCATAGGTGCTGTGCTGTACCTGGAGCCTACCCTGAGAAGGAGTTAGAGCTTTGCAGAATGACAACAAAAACCTTTTTTCGAGCCATGGGTATTTAAATGCATAAAATGAAGCATATAGGTGGAGGGTGTCTCAGTAGAATGCTTGCCTACCACTTGGCCCTGGGTTCCCAGCACTGTATAAAGTTTGGGTGCAAATACACAGCACACAAGAGCCCAGCACTTGGGAGGTAGAAGTAGGAGGATCCAAAGTTCAAGGTGATCAACTACACACATAGTGTCTGAGACCAGCCTGTGTATAACACCTTGCCACAATAACAAAGACAAGGAGTACCAAGTACAAAATATTTTAAAATTATGATATTACAATGTGTGCTTCTTTATTAACATATTCATCAATAGTAAAGCAGAGGCTGGACAGATGACTTGGCAGTTAAGAGTATTTGTTGCTCTTGCACAGGACCAGAGTTAAGTTCCCAGCACCAATATCTGGATGCTCACAACAGCCTGTAACTCCAGTTCTAAGGCATATGACACTCTCTTCTGGCCTCTGTGGGTACCTGCATATGTACTCATGCATATGTACCTCCAAACACAATGCATGCACATAAGTAAAGACTAAATCTTTTAAAAAGTCAGATTTAGCAATGGGTCTAACAACTACTGTAATTTCAAAGTTGCATGGATTGCTATTCAAGTTATCTGAGATACACATACAACATATCTGAGATATGAAATATTTGTTTCAATGACAAAACCCCAGATTCTGCCAATATAATGATGTTCCATCACATTAAAAAGAACTGGAAATTTTTTCTTAGAAATTTGCAATATATATATACATACATATATATATATATATATATAATTTGTTGTTTTGTTTGTTTTATTTTGTTTTTTCAGACAGTTTCTCTGTTTATCTATCCATGGCTGTCTTAGACTCACTTTTTAGACTAGGCTAGCCTTGAACTCATAGAACTCCGCCTGCTTCTGCCTCCCAAGTGCTGGGATTACAGGTGTGTGCCACCATGCCCAGCAATTTGCATTATAATTTTTAAAATTTATTTTATGTATAGAAGTGCTTATCCACATTAGTGTGTGTCTGATGCCCTGAGAGGTCAGAAGATGATGTCAGACTCCTGGAACTGTAGTTACGAACAGTTGTCAACCATTGCATGGATGCTGGGAGTCAAATCTAAGTCCTCTGGAAGAGCAGCCAGCCTCTAAACTGCTTCAGCCCCCTTGAGTTATGATGTTTCCTCAGAAAGTTCATTCCTTGAATTTTTGTTAAGTTTATGTAACAAACAGTCCCTAGTTTTTAACTTTCTGCTGATTTATAAAAACATTTTACAAAGTCTCATGTATTGAATGGATTTAGCAGCTGTCAATAAAAGACCTATTGGCCTATAGGAAAAGTTAGAATAGGAGGTGGGACATCAGGTAGGCAGAGAGGATTCTGGGAGAGTGCCAGGTGTGAGATTCACTGGGAAGATGGACGAGGATAGCAGTATGGTACCTGAGCAGAGGTAACCAGCCACATGGCAGAACTTAGACTAGAATAAATGGGTTAATTACATTACAAGCTAATCAGGGAACGAGCCTAGCTCTATGATCTATGTATTTATAAATACATTTTGAGTCTGAGTCTCATTTCTGGGAGCTTGGGGCCGGGAGGAAAAATTCCCACAACACTCTCAGGCACACATTCTGGTGAACTCAATGGGTACAGGGCTATTCAGTATGGCACACACTCTCCTGAACTTAGTGGGGAGAGGGCTATTCAGTGTGGCATGCTCCCTTCTGGCATTGATTTCTGTCTTTAATTTCATGTACTCACCAGGAGTTTTCAGCATGACAACTGATCGGGAAAGAGTATCATCTACGTTGTTAGGATGTAATTTTGTGAAGCCTTAGGTACCTTCGAGGCAATGGTTACAAATTTTATAAGAACAGCGCACAGAGGACTAGTCATGTTCTCTGGCATCCCAATGGTCTATAAAGACACAGCTGGAAAAGCACTCAGTCTACTCTCATGACTTTACAAAGCATCAAACTGGGAGGCTGCAGAGATGGCTCATTAGTTACAAGCACTTGTTGCGGGCGTGGTGGCGCATGCCTTTAATCCCAGTACTTGGGAGGCAGAGGCAGGTGGATCGCTGTGAGTTCAAGGCCAGCCTGGTCTATAGAGTGAGTCCAGGACAGCCAGGGATACAGAGAAACCCTGTCTCGAAAAGCCAAAAAAAAAAAAAAAGCACTTGTTTCTCTTCCAGAGGACCCCAACCCAGTTCCTAGTACCCACACCAAGAGGCTCACAACATATTATCGCTCCACCTCCAGGGGATCCTATGTCCTCTTATGGCCTCTGCAGGCATTACACGCATATGACATACACTCACACAGACAGACATGGACATACACACAAAAGAAAAATCAGTCTGACATCGGAACCCACCTGGAGATGGCTAATAAAGGAGTTTGTCCAGTCCTCAGCCTATCAGCACTACTTCTGGGAACATGGGCCCCAAGCTAACTTAGAGCTCAGATCAGTTTAGTAAGTTTATAAAGGCTGGATGAAACAAAGGTGAGGCCTTGGATATAGTAGTAACCCAGTACTCAGGAGGTTCAGTCAGGAGATTGAAAGTGTACGTCAGCACGGACTACAGAGTGAGTTTCTAGGCCAACCAGGGATACATAGCAAAACCCTGTCATAAGAACAAACAAACAAACAAAACAAAAGTGGGAGTAAAAACAAAGAAAAAAAAGGACTGATGCAAAAGCAAAAATGAATGCATAGACAGACAGATACAGACAGATAGATTGATGAATATGTGAAAAAGAAAAAGGGGGCTGCTGAAACCCATACCTTCTTGGCATTCCTTTACTATACAAGTTGCAAACATTCATACAAATCATTTGGTCCCTTTCTTTCTGCTCTCTCACCAGGTAAAAGAGTCCAGTCAGTTCAGCATGACAATCCACATCTTCCTTAAGGATCCGAGACACAGAAAGCAAACGAATCAGTCTTAGCAAAGCAAACAAGAAATCAGGGGCTCAAGAGAGGAACTGAAGAGGAGTGATAGAGTGACTGTAGGGCAGGCTTGTGTGCCTCAAATCCTGCCAGCTGGGATAGAACAGAGGGACACTTTCACTTAGGCTCTATTACAATTATGTCCTGGGCCTATTTGTAATCTGGTGTGCCCTACTATTGTGATTATTTGCTTTGATACATTAGTTACTTTCTTTGGCACCATGACAGGACACTTGGTACAAATGAGGGAAAGGGGCTTCTTTTGAGACAGGTCTGAGTTCATTTTGGCAGGGAAAGCAGAGACAGAGACCACTCCTGCCATGGCAGCAGGACCATACAGTTGCTTTCTTACATCTCCAGGATCAGAAAGCTGAGAGCTTAGCTCAGAACAGGGTTCTCATTTCATGCAGCTAGGCTCAAGGCCTCCCAAAACAGGGCCCCCACTGGGGGACTAAGTGTGCAAACACAGAAGCCAAGGAGGGGGAACAGTCATAATCAAATAATTCATTTACTAAGAGCAGAGGGTGAAGAAATCTACAAAGAAGAAATAAAGGTTTAGGGTCTGCCAATCCCAGGCTCTTTTTCCTAAACTACAAGACTCCACACAGGCTGAGTATATACACTAACCTCACTGGGCTTTGAAACCTCCTTATTCTTCTCAACTAATAGTCCCCTTCACTGCTGTTTCTTGGTTTCCTTGCCAACAATATCTGGCTATAATTAATTGGAGGTGAGATTTCCAAAGTAAGAATGACTCTTAAAATATTACCCTCCAAACCCTCTAGGACAGTGACCAGATGAAGGGCCTGTGGCTTGACTGGCTGCTTGGTTTTAGTCTACCCAAGGTCTTTTTGTGAGCCACCATGTGGTTGCTGGGAATTGAACTCAGGACCTTTGGAAGAACAGCCAGTGTTCTTAACCTCTGAGCCACCTCTCCAGCCCTACCCAAGGTCTTTTTAAAGCACGATGGAGCTCAGAGTAGTTGCTAGAAAAAGATGCTGACCAAAGAACCGTCACCAAGTAAAGTCTGTAGCATCATCAGCCAAGAAAGAAAAACGTTCTGCCTTCATTTAGGAATGGAGGCATCAGAAAGCAGCCTCAACTACTTCTCTTTGAACCATCTCTACTACAAAACTAATAAATATAGCAGCTGACAGGCTGACTACTTTTCAACTCTTGGCATTTTTTAGAAGAAGAAATAATTCTGCCCAAACACATGTGATTTAAAATAAATAAATGAACTAAATCCCCACTTTGAAAAATAAATCTTATGACCCCCTTCATGTTAAAAATTATGGCTACTGTCCTTTCATCTTGAAAATGCTCTCTAAGAACAGGAAACCACCAATTTTTTAAAAAAGGCAATCTCTAAGGAAAAAGATCTGTTTGGGGGAAGTCAGGCACAAGACTGTCCTAAAGGATAGCAGTCTGTGGAATCCTTCACTGACCCGTAAATTAACCCTAAATAGAGTTTCCCAGTCATTCCCAGCTGGACCTCACTCTGACTCTCATTTCCCTACAGGCTCTTGTTCAGGTCCCAGTACACCCATCACTTCTTTCCCTGAGGTACTGGGTAGACTAGGATTCTTCTCCACAGACCTCTTTATTTCCACTTAAAGTCAGTGAACTTTGGGTGCTGCACTTTTTTCTGTGAGGCAAGCATCCTAATGTGGATGCTGCCTTTGTCTACAAAGGATGAGACAACATATGATCATACAGAATTAATGTTTCTAGATTATAGCAGAAAAGTGTGACATTTAGAAACTAGTAGTGGGGGGCTGGAGAGATGGCTCAGAGGTTAGGAGCACTGACTACTCTTTCAGAGGTCCTGAGTTCAATTCCCAGTACCCACATGGTGGCTCAGAGCCATCTGTAATGAAAATTGGTGCCCTCTTCTGGCCTGCAGGCATATGTGCAGGCAGAACACTGTACATATAAAATAAATAAATAAATCTTTTAAAAAAGAAAAAGAAAAAAAGAAACTAGTAGTGGGACAATTGTGTGGCAATGTGTTCTATGTAAAGATGTCTAGCTTTGTTGGCGCTCTAGCATTCTTCTAGTCAGGGAGGCAGCCCAATTAAACTTAAAGGGGTCTATGCAGCAGCTTTATTACTACATATATTAACAGAAATTCTTTGAGAATTTCATAAATGTATTTTGATCACATCCTTTTCCCACTCCTCCCATAACTCATCTCAAAAATCCATCCTATCTCCTTACCCCTCCCAATATCCAGTCTTTTTTTTTTTTAATGGAGCAAAGATCTAAAGATTTATTTTTAATGTTTTGTGTATGAAAGTTTGTTCTGCAAGTATGTGTACCATGTGCATGGAGTACCCATAGATTCCAGAAGAGGGCATCATGTCCCAGAAACTGGGGTTATAGGTGGTTGTGAGTTGCCATGTAGGTGCTGAGAACTGAACCTGGGTCTTCTGCAATAGAACGAAGTACTCTTAATGGCTAAGTCATCTTTCTAGCCATCTTTCTCCCTCTCCCTTTCCCTCTCCCTCTCCCTTTCCCTCTCCCTCTCCCTTTCCCTCCCCATCTCCCTTCCCTCTCTCTCAATACTCTGCTGAGTCGTTTTTTTTTTTGGATTGCACATATACTCAGTGTGGAGATATCTGCTGGGGCTTGAAGGACCAACCCATACAGGTAGAAATTGACTTTCCCTCCTCCCAGAAGCCATCAACTGTCAATGGCTCCTCAGTGGAGGCTCCTGAACACCCCCCAACACCCCCCACTGTAGAATGTTGACTGGCTTGATTGTGTAGGTAACTAAGCGGCTATGAGTTCATATGTACAGCAGGCTTGTCATGTCCAAAGACCATGTTTCGCCACAGTTCTCCCTGACCTCTGCCTCTGTTCTGGAAAACAAGCTTTCCACTCACTCTATCATGATGGTCCCTGAGCTTCTGGTAGGAGGGTGGTGCAGAAGTTCTGCTTGTGGCTGAGTGCTCCAAGGACTTTCTGCAGTGTTAGCAGGTGTGAGGTCCCCTTGTTAGCCACCAGTCAGCACACAGAGAAATATCCCTGATGAGGATTCGAGGACTGTACTAATCTATGGGATGAGTGTTTTGGGTACATAGATGTACACCATTTGCATTCCTAGTGCCTGTAGAGGTCAGAAGAGGGCTTCAGAGTCCATGGACCCTCAGAGTTACAACAATTGTGAGCTGCCAATATGGGCGTTGGGAATCCAACTGGGTCCTCTGCCAAAGTAAAAATGCTCTGAACCACAGAGCCTTCTTTCCTTCCCCGGAGATATGAATTTAGAGAGCAGTTTGAGACTACATTTGTTTACTAAAATAACAGTAGTACATAACTGACTGGGGCCTATGGAGCTCCTCAACCATGGGTTCTTGGCAAGATTTATACTACCAGGCACTATGTTTAGATTTACCTTACTCCAGTCAGAATGGCTAAGATTAAGGAAACAAAAGACAACAAATGCTCTTGAGGGTGTGGGGGGAAAGGGAGCCCTCATGCACTGTTAGCAGAACCCAAATTAACACAGTAACAATGAAAATTAGTGTAGCATAAATTAAATATACAAATGTATACATATACATGAGTTCAATTGGAGTTACTCTACCCAAGGGATGCTGCTGCTCCTAGGTGCCATAGGTTGCCAAATAAAAAACACAGTGAGCTTCCCAGAGAACCCCAAAACAATACAGGTTGTCGCCAATGCTCTTGGTTGCCCGCCAGTACTTGATTATAAAACAGTATTACCAAAGACACCATATACTTTAATCCCAGAAGACAGAGAAATCATGTTAGTACTGACCCCAAAGTTTCCTGCCTGCTGGCCAGCTTTCATAGGACTGGAAGGGGTTACATGTAAGGCTGCTGGGGTAAAAGTCATCAACAGTCTTGCCCTGCTGTGCACCTGTGAGTGGTAATGATGACAAGTGTGGTGAGGTTTCCACAGGTACCACAGTAGTACAGTTATTATGGGGGTAACTCAGTAAGTTTTTAAAAAGAAATACAGGTATTTTCAATGAGACCAAGGTGGGACAATTTTGCAGAGTCCTGACCTGTACGGGATCTTAGGACGAGTAGCAAAAGAGAGCTTTCCCACATATCTCAGAGGTCTTAAGGTGGTTCAGACAAGTACAAAGCACCAAGTTGCTTTCACCACCATCGTGTTGTAGGAGGCCCGGCCTGGGACATCAGCCAAGTTGGCAAACAAATTATAAAACGCAAAGGTTTTAAGTGCCCTCTCGCCTTGGGCAGCGCACTCAAAGCTATTCAAATATGTTATAGCAAAACTGAAATACAGTTATCAAGACCCAGCCAGCAAAGAGTGTGAGAAGTCCATATTTTTTAAAGGCCTGCCTGAATTAGCTTTTCCAACTTTTGTTTTATTTCCATGTGAACAAAAAAAGACAGTGTGCGGTGGAAGTAGGGGAGGGAAGGGATGAACAAAGAGGCAAATATAACTGTAATACTCTTGCAGAATGACACAACTTGGCTTCTCCACCCACATCAGGTGGCTCACAGTCACCTGTAACTCCTGCTCTAGGGGGTCCAACACCCTTCTTTGGCTTCCTCGGACACTTGCACATACATACATTTGCATATGTGTGTATATGCACACACACACACACACACACACACACACACACACACACACACACACACACA
>CAJQZJ010001058.1:1182064-1207987 GCA_907164525.1 Lophiomys imhausi
ACACACACACACACACACACACACACACACACACACACACACACACAAGCAGGACAGGAGTTCGGTTTCAAGTATCCACATGAGGTGCCTCACAACTGCCTGAAACTCCAGCTCCAGGGAGTCCAGTGCCCTCTTCTGGTTTCTGAAGGCACTTGCACTCATGTGCACTTACCCATGTACAGAGACACCCACAAATACAGGTAATTTAATGTTTTTAAACTCAAAATTTTTATTTTTAAGTAAATTAAACCTTTGTAAAAAAGAAAGACAAGTAGGCCAATATGAAGAAATTAGTACGAGGCGCCCTTTGAATATTTATTAATTCAGGTTCAAAGGAGCTTTTAAAAAGCAATTTTCTTATCTCTTGTCAGTTAAAAAGCACGGTTTCTGGCTTCCTTTTCTGTTCATGCCTATCTCTCTTTCTCCTAATCCCACCACAAAGTCCACCCACCAACCTCCACTTAGGTAGAGAGAACAAATGCACTGGGGATGAGCTCCTTGGCATCTCATTGACTTGGAAGACAGGAGAAAAGTAACATCTTTCACATACATGATGAGGCTTTGTGAACAGCAGGAGCTACTTCCTACACTTCAACAGAGAAGATGAAGAAACAAACTAAGCTTGGGTACAAAAGCCTTCTCACACACCAAGTAAGATTCCCCAAATGTAGGGTGGCACTATTTACCATACAACTAACCAGACACTAAAACACAGCAATCTGTTTTCGGGTTTTCTTTCCTTTTCTGCCTTTTCTCCCTTTTTCTAATGATGATGACATCACTTTATGCATGCATTTATTTCCAGCTTCCAAATTACTTCCGATGCATTCCTTTTCCCTGAATTAAGGGGATGTGTGTGGGTGGTGGTGGTATCAAACATGCCTACTTAGGACAGAGAAATGAGCTTTAAAATGTGGCTGAGCTCCCTAGATCTGTAAAGTGTTTCCTGTTGACTGAGCATCTCACTGCAGTTCCTCTCATAAGCTACGCCTGTATTTTTTGGAGCCTCCTGCATAAATTAACATACTTCAAGGAGATAGCAAACATCACAGGACCCATTCAAGGCTGACTTTCTAAATATTATCAACCCAGTTGCTCAGGCAGAAGTTGACAAGGGTGCGAATCCCACTTCAACCACTTTGTGACTTTCAGATCTTGGATAAAGCATTTATTCTTTCAGCTGCCTGAATTTAAAATAGACCCCAAAGCCATCACCTGATATCTGGGACGTAACAGGTGTCCAAATTATGAGCACTGCTGTTGTCTGCCAGTAAAACACTAAGAGCCATATTAAACGTAATCCATGTGGTTTCGTTGGTAGGTGAGCAAAAAGCACGTTCTAGTTGGGTAAATTCTAGATTGGAACATAGCAATGAAATTTCAAGAAAGAGAAAGGGTCTATTTTTTTTTCCAGCAGAGTTTTGGGGTACTGTTAGGGAAATGAGAATTGCTCCCCTCTTCGGCAGTGGTTTGTGATATGCCCCTAAGGCAGCCTATCTTTCCACATATTACTTGAATGAGCAGATTTCTTTCAAAAAAGAGGTTGTGGTAAATAGGGGAGAGTGATGGTTAGAAGAGATGAGAAAAGGTCATGTGTCTTACGCAGCCAAGCCAGAGCCGCAGTCACATTACAAAAGCCTCTCTACCTGATCTAAAGAAAGCTACCCCAAGCGTTAACTAAGAGGATAAGAACCCACTATTGTTAAGGGCTTAAAGTGATTCCACTTTCTCTAGAGCCCAGGGTAGAGGGACCCTCGTTGAAAATGCAAAGCCCCTGACTGGGGGTCAGAAGAAGAGAAAACATTAAGACGCTCAAGCTCTGGGGAGCCCATGCCACAGTCAGCACTTCCAGTGCTACCCTCCTCCCTGACCCCCTACCCTCACCTCGACAGCCTCTCCCCATTATTCTGGAGCAGGGTCCTTCCCAGCTCTGCCACTCAGTATTAGGGAGACTTGGGAAGTGCCCAGGGACTGCTGTGATGTGGGGAGATACACAAAGACTCCGTCCACAAAGCATTCTTTCACAGAGGGTCCTTCTGTACCAAATAAGACCCCTAATATCCATCCATTTCTCTAAGGTAATTATGAGAAATGCAAGCTCACAGAGCAGCTCCATAAACGTGTTGACGACTGCAGGAAAAGAGAAAAGGCAGGGGTGGGGGAGAGGGCTGCAATTTAAAATTAACAACAGGTGACCTTCCACTCCTTGGAAATTTTCCAGGGAGGGGGGTGGTGGACAAAATGCTCAGGGGATGGGCTGCTGCCAGCTTGGGTCCAGGTAGGTGTCTTCAGTACAGCACTCCTACACTTCATTCTTACATTCCATACACATTAGAAAGAGGTACAATCATTCCCTGTTCACACCGCCTCACAGCTATGGATAGTCACATTCTAACAGAATGCCTGATACATCCTCCACGGTTACATAAATATGTGAGATAATAAACTATATACTTAAATTATTAAGCCACTCATGGGTTGTCACTGGTTAATGAATGACTAAACTCTTCACCTCATTTTTTCTTCCCAAAGTTATACAAGTGCAAGTACATTCATAGTAACAGATTCTCTTATTTACCACAGATAGGAAATAGAACAAGAAGTTTTATTGTCACTCAAGAAGCATGTATTTCAAGCTCTCATAAGATGGGTAAATTGTTCCATAGTTTACAAAGGGATTATTGTGTGATTCACAAAAGGATTTTAGAGCCCTTTCATTTAACAACTCTGTGAGGAAAGCATTATTTATCCCTGTTATTGGTAAGGAATGAGAAGAAAGCATTATTTATCCCCATGTTATTGGTAAGGAATCAGGTGGAGAAGCCCAGGCTTTGGATCTAAATTCCCTCACCCATTCACAAGGCACATTCTGAGAACCTACTCTTGTCCTGGGCACCACTACAATTTTGAAGATTCATGGAAAGTGAACTGTCTCAATTACAAAGGATCTTACAAGGGTTTAGTTAAGAGTTCCAAATGGTCACAAATGAATGGTACCCAAGCTGAACTTGTGTGGAAAGCCAGAAGCAGCTGTCTGGAGACTGTTTAGAGAAGGTAATGTCATGCTGAAGCCACGAACAAACCCAGTATTTCCTTCTCCTTACATTGCCTTCCATGACTTCCCAGCGGCAAGCCAGGCTGAAGGAAAATGGGCAAGATGATGGCATTTCTGCTAGGGATAAATTTGTGAACACTGTGCTCAGGAAGCCAGCAGCAGGTGTTATCTTTACATATCTCTACTGGAGAGATATGGAGACCATGACACTAGTGCTCTATCAAAAGCAGCCCACTGTTGCTCAGCAGCAGGGTGAAGTGCTGCACAGCCTGGGTACCTCTGGGAGGGAGTGATGACTGAGGTCAAGTGGGACTGCAGAACATACCCAGAACATAACCCTATCCATCAGGGATACATTTGGACACATCCGTAGACCAAAGCTGGGAGGGACAAGGGAGTACCTGAGGCCAAAGATTTGTTCTGCAATGGCCATGTAATTCTTCCAGGCCCATGGTAGCTGAACACAGACTTTCCTTCTTTATACTGTGCTGAAGTTATTAAAAGAAACAAACTTTTGTTCTTAATCAACAAAGAGTTTTAGTAAGCATTCACTTAAAAAAAAAAAACAAAAAACCTAAAGTACTGATAAAACATTTTCTTCAACACCCCCCCACACACACTCAAATACACAATGCTACCTAGATGGGAAAAAAAAATAATCATCTTCTTCACTTTTGTTTCAAATGTCTACATCCCCTACACAAACCTTTTAACTTACAAACGAGTTAGCAGAGCTTCAAATCAAAGTTTTTCAGAGAAATCAAGTGCAGTACACAGGCCGTAATCCTAACACAACAAAAGATGCCACAGTGTTTAAAAAAAAAAAGTTATTTACTTCATGTGCATGTTTCTACATCATAAGCATGCCCGGTGCCCTGGGCAGAAGAGTGCATAGGATCCCCTCCCTGGGACTGGGGTCATAAAGAGCTGGGAGCCACCATGTGGGTGCTGGGAATAGAACCCAGGACTTCCGAAGGAGCAGGCAGGCTGAGCAATCTCTCTAGTCCCTTGTTACTTTTTGTTAATGAAATGGCAGTCCCTGATAAGTCCCTGAGAAAAGGGGGAACCATTTCACTGGTTCACTAGAGAGGAGGATGACAGCATCCACAGGCAGAGCATTTAGTCTGGGCCACTGAGAGCACCCTCCACCTAAGCCTGGAATTTTCAGCAATTGTCCCCCGCTCTACTCATTTCTTGCCTGTGGAGTGCTGGGCTTGCAGATGTATGCAGTTGTTTATAGCTGTTCTTCAGGCATGCATGGCAAGTGCTTTTTACCCATTTAGAGCCCCACAATGAACTTTGATGCACATTCTTTCCTGTGGTTTTCACATCTACCCTTTGAGGTGAGGGTAAATCCCCATTTTACAGATAAAGAAACTGAATCAAGAAAAAGCAAAGATACTCGGCAAGTCTCCACTACTTTGTAACAACAGATCCTAAAAGACAAAGAAGGTTGAGTCTCACTGCAGGGAACACTGTACCTTCCACCAAGAATGTTGGCTCCCCTCAGATTTCTGAGGGTGCATGTGCACCTTCTGAAGTGGGAACTCATCATCTGGAGGAGAAAGCAAGTTGAAAGTCAGGCTGGCTAGAGAGGGTGCTAAGGCAGATCCTTAATTTAGCCTTCTCTCCTAGCCAGTGTTTGATGTAAATGGCAGGAGTTCAGAGTTCAGACAGGAGGAAGTATGTGCTTTAATTTCTTTCCCCTAGAGGTGCACGAGTGTTTTTTATTAACAAAAACCCTATGGCCAACCAATTCTGGGCTTGGATCAAAGGGTCCTCCATGGTTTAAGTCATAACATCACAGGGAGAGACTTCAAGAGGAAGCCAGGCCCTAGTTAAACCTGTGGGACCAGGGAGAGGGCTGGTTTTGTCCTTCAAGTTGCTGAAACATACCTTTATCCTCTCTGACATTGCTGAGTGCCAGACAAAATGTCCCCTAGTACTTATTTGTCACTGAGGAACTGGGGCTAAGCTTAAAGTACAGGAGAAAAAAGTACAGGAGGTTGTTGTAGGTTGGTCTAAGGGCAAGGCCATTGGAAAGTGACATTTGGCAGCCAGTATGGTCCACTGAACTATGTAACAACTAACTTTGTAACAACCATGTAACAGCTAGCTATGTAACAACTAGTTGTATAACAACTAGCTAGTACTTAGTGTAAAACAAAAGACACAGGGAGTTTCCTGGGTTATTACACTCCCCCCTCTTCAATACTAGGGACCTCTCCTGTTTTGTTTCTTTATCAATACACCCAGCATACTTCCAGCCCCTAAGGATGAGCAATCAAGGAGCAGAGCATTGAATTTGGGGTACAGCACTGAATTTCTGAAAACCCAGCACATTTGCATGCACAGGAAAATGCAGTGTGCACTTACTGAGACTTCTAGCATGGGGGACTATGTTCAGTGTTCTCATAAACCTCATTTAGCCTTACAAGAACCATGGGTGGGTACATTCCTTTACCTCCATCCTTTCTTTTTAAGATAGACACTCACTATATGTAGCCCAGTCAGGCATGGACTTACATATACTGATGCTGTAACAAAATATCCCTTGGAAGACACATACAGGATGGAAGATTTTCTTGTGGCTCACAGTTTAAGGGTGACGCCATCATGGCAGGGACAGCTTGGAGGTAGGAAACGTGAAACAGCTGGGTAAACTGTATTTCCAGGAAGGAAGAAGAGAGAGGTGAATGCTGCCACTAGACTCATTTTCTTCTTTTCATTAGCCCAGAACCCCTGCGTACATTCAGGGTGGATCTCTCTTCTTCAGTTACACCTTTCTGGAAACACTTTCATAGACACATCCAAAGGAACAGTTCCATTAACTTTAAATCTGTTGAGTTGATAATCAAGATTAACCACCAAGCCGGGTGTGGTAGCACATGTCTTTAATCCCAGCACTTGGGAGGCAGAGGCAGGCGGATCTCTGCGAGTTCAAGACCAACCTGGTCTACAGCTCAGCCAGGGCTATTACACAGAGAAACCCTGTCCCAAAAAAAAGATTATCCACCAAGTCCACTACTTGTCAACTTGATACCCAAGCACACCCTTTTCCAATTAAAATATTCAGGGTTAGCAAGAGGTTTCTGCAGGTGAAGGCCCTCTGCTGCCAAGACTGATGCCCCAAGTTTAATCCCAGGGGCCCACATGGTAGGAGAGAAAATTGACTCCCACAAGTTGTCTTCTTACCTCCGTACGCGAGCACACAGGCACATACACACAAAATAAATGTTTAGGGAAAAAATTTTTAATAAAATATCCTACCTTTGCCTCCTGAAGTTTCCTTTTCATCGCCAATATAAAACATATAGTTCCTGTCTAAAAATCCTCACAATCTTTAACAGTCTCATCACTGTTTAAAAGTCCAAAGACAAAATTCTCTTGTGAGACACATGGCAAACTTTTAACTAAATATCCATTAAAAACAGAAACGAGCTACATATGTAGAGGAAATATTGCACAAAGTCAACAATCTCATTCTATATTTTTGGTTGTGAGCCTAGCCTTTAACGGCTGAGCCATCTCTCCAGCCCAATCTCATTCTAATGAAAGGAATAATGAAAGGAATAGAGACACAGCAAGTAAAATGGGACCAAAACAAGACTGAAACCCAGAAGGACAAACACCAAGCCCTGTAGTTCCATGTCTGGCATCTTGGAGTCGTAATGGACTCATCTGGGCTCTAAAGAGTTTGAGTAGCATCCTCCTCCCAGCCCTATCAACTGCAGCACAATTCACTTTCTCTTGGTTAGACTCCACTTCATGTCTGCAGCTGTCCTCAGGGCATGTCCCCTGGTCCTGGCATGTCCAACATCCTGGGGTCTCCACCACCACTTAGGCTGTACCTTCACAGCATCACACAAAGGCCACACAGGGCCTCCCAGTAGAGACTGTGACCCTGCCGCGTATCTCCTAGTTTTAATAGCACTCTGGAATCTTTGTGCAAGTTTCTATGATCCTTTTATTCTTCCATCTTCCATGCCTATAAAATGGGTGCCACGTGAATCACACTAAGTTCTGGTGTCAGTTTGAGATGCAGTGCAGCCCCCTTGGACCACAGCTGTAATGGCTTGCGTACGCTTTGGTGGTTGAATCTGCACAAGCTTCTTTAGCAGTTGTTTTCAATCAGGGAATCCAGCTCAGAACCTTTCCTTTCAAATGAACTTGCATTCTTTATAAGCTGGAGTCTTGGATGGGTGAGGTCCTGCCCTTATGGACCTCTTCCATTATCCCAGGGGGGAATACTAGGTTTCTCTTGAATAAAACTAATCCCTTCAGCAATTACAGCTGCTCTTCCCATCCATCTTTTCTGTATCTTTAAATTTACTTAAGATATTTTGTTTCCCAAACTGTACATTTTTCACATCTCTTTGCTCTTCTTGTTACTCTCTCACTGCAGGCCTGGATCAGAGCTGTGAACAGTCATCATGACACAGCCTGAGTACAATCCTGTTTTGAGATTTTCTCCAAACTGATTTGTCTGTTACCATTAAATTCAGCCTTACTCAAAACTCAACGGATATAAGCAAAATGTGACCAGATTCTTTGCCAGAATGTGACATGAATGGCCTCCAGCCCAGTTCCTGAAAGTGTCTCCTGAAGCCTCATGAGCCAAACTTTCCTAGATATGTTTCTCTGTTCATCCAAATTCCCACCAGAATGGCTCAGTAAGGCTTTTTACAGCTTTCTAGGGCTTTTCTAGCCCAACAACATTCCAAACTCTTCCACAATCCTCCCAGAAGCCAATTCCAAAGTCCTAAAACCACATGGTCAGGTTTATCGTAGCAACAACCCTACTCCTGGAACCAATGGTCCTGCATTAGTTACTTTTCTCATTGCGATAACAAAATGCATGACAAAAGCAACTTAACAATGGAAGGGTTTATTGTGACTCATTTAATTGTATGGTCCATCATGGCAAGACAGGTATGATGGCAGGAAGAGGAGTCAGCTGGCTACATACAGTCACAATTATGAAGTAGGCAGCAATGGATTCTGGTGCTCAGCCCATTTTCTCCTTTTTACAGTCCCAAACCCTGGCCCTTGGGATGTCACATACTTTTAATGTGCATCTCCCTACCTTAATCGACCCAATTTAAAAATTCCTTCACAGACATGTCCATGTGTTTGGTCTTCTAGATGACTCTAGAACCTATCAAATTAACAGTCAAAAATCAACTATCACAACTTAAAAAAAATATTTATTTCATTTTTAAGTGTGTGTGTGTTTCTGTGTGGGTGTGTACATGAGGTACATGCAGACACCCTCAGAGGTCTCCTGAAGGTAGTAGAGTCACAGGTGGTTGTGAGATGGCCATTGTGAGTTCTAGGAACAGAAGTCAGGTCCCTTAGAAAAACAGTATTTGCTCTTAACTGCTGAGCCATCCCTTCAGTCCACCCCAGCCCCCATCAGAGTTTCTGATTCTCCTGCCTCAGTCTCCAGAGTTCTGGGATTATGGAGATGTGTCACCATGTCTGGGCTTGTCCAATTTTTAGAACAAGGAACCTACAGTTCCAAGGGACAGTGAGAGAACTTGGATTAAAATTCAAGGTTCTCTAGCCTGGCTTTTGTAAGTTGTTCTGAGAACAAGATGTGCTTTCATAACTTCTGGTTGTCCCCAAAAGTTGACTTCAGAATGAGCTTTGAAAGCCAGAGTGCTACAAACCGGGCTTGCTTCACCAGGGAAGCCCTCTGCATTCCTAAAATTTGACTTTTAGCTTGCAGGACTCCTGCCTTCAAAAGAGCATCCACAAAGCTACCAGGTTAGCCTTCCTGGAGGGCAGTGGTGGGGGCATAGGAGAAGGAGTCAAGAAAATGCTAGCACAGCTATAAAAGAAGTAAGAAACCCAGCTATGGGTTTCTAAGAAGCACAGAGGAAGAGAGCGCAGTAATTGTTTACAGGCCACTTGTTAGTCATCTGAAGATGTCAGAACTAAGAAATACAGCTTAAGGCAGACTAGCATGAAAGAGTTAATCCCTCAGAATTGGTCTTCCAAGGTGCATGACCCATTCACATCCATGAAGCCAGAGTCTTAAGCTTTCCATACAAATAATTTCTCTGAACTGACCCTTGCTCCCTGCTGTTCCTAGCCTGCTTGCCAACTAACCTCAGAAGAATGTGTGCCCCTGCCCAAGTGGAAAGCATTCCCAACTAATGCTTGGCTTGAAGCAGACATTAAATACATTAAAATAAATAAAGCATTACTTACTTCATTATTTACTTAATTTTTCCTGGTTAATTTGATTCAGTACAAGAATTTAAGATTTTGCAAGGAAATGTGTAATAATATTAATGCTTTGTAGAGAAAAACATTTAGAAAATTTTCATGTAATAATAATAGTATAATAGTTATATACTTTTAAATCTTATAGCCGAAAGCCAACATAAAAATAACAAATTCTAATGAAATGCAAGATACAGTCAGCCCTATCTGGAGGTTCCACAACTTTGGGATCAACCAAATGAGGATAGAAAATACATGGGGAAACTTGCATCTGTATTGAACATGGGCAGAATTTTTTTCTCATCACTATTCCCTAAACAGTACAGTAAAACAGTGTTGTACTGTGTATTATTAGCAATCTAGAGATGGTTTAGAGTCTACAGGAGGATGGGGTGGGGGTCGTCATCTGCCAATACTAAGTAAATCCTGAGCAGGCTTGCGTTGGTTGTAGGTCCTGGAGCCAATTCCCTGCACATAACCCAGGAAGAATAAATCTCAACTCACAGAATGAGGCTTACTGCTTGGCTGAATTTACGAGCATTGTTGGTGTGCTGAAAGGAAGAATGATGGAGTGACAGCAGGGTCTTCCCGGTAGACTTCCCACATGTCCATTCAATGTGTATTTTGGGAAATAGCAATGCAATACCTTCACTTCAACTACTTATGACCAAAACACCAAATCAAAATTAAACAAGAAATTCACCATGGTCCTAAAATAATCAGTCTTGACTCACATCGGATAGAAATTTGGAGGTGGGAGATAAACTTAAAAAATAGTTCTCACGGGCTGGAGAGGTGGCTCAGAGGTTAAGAGCACTGGCTGTTCTTCCAGAGGTCCTGAGTTCAATTCCCAGCAACCACATGGTGGCTCACAGCCATCTACAAGAGATCATTTGCCCGGGGATATATGTAGAGCAAATACTGTATACATAATAAATAAATAAATGTTTAAAAAAAAAGTTCTCACATATTGTCTCCTTGATGATAATAATTTACTACAATAGGATGAGATTCTTCATACAGTGAATCCTGAGTGTTTGAAGCAGATACGAATCACCTTGTAAAGGTCTCAAAAATAATTTATTACATTTGTGTTTATTTTCATTTGAATAAATATTATGATTTAGTTTGATAGCTCAATGAATTACTGCAGACTGTCTGAAACCCACACTTTAAAGTCACAAGTCTATTTATAACTCTTCTAACATAATCAAGATATCAAGAAAGCCAAGTAAGAAACCAGAGATGGGAAAAGAGACTGGTCACAAAAGTGAAAACTTGCAAATCAAAAATTATAAAAAATACTTGCCACTCATGTTTAAAGACATGATTTCATTTACAAAAATGTACTATACTGTTACTATATCTCTGTGATAGTATTTATAAAACATAAATGCCTTAGCAACTCCAACACACATCACGTCACAAAAAAAGCTATACTTATATTCTAATATATGAAGCATTGTTACCAACTGACCTGGGGTTCTTCCAATAGCTAAACAGAGTCAACTTCCCAGATACTCCTATTGACTGAGCAACATCCATAGTCTATGAATCCCTGAGAATTCAACGGGTGCTTGAGAGACAGAGATGCTCACCAGCCTACACCTGGGTTACACGCCATTAGACCAATCATCAGGGGAAAACACTATCCAAAAGTCTTAGTACTTCATTTTCTGAAAAAAGGCTCAGAATATTTTTAGCATACAATTAGGCAAAACTACCAACACAGAGCCCATTTTATGATAGTGTGAACAAACAAGGTCATGTGCACACACAGCTGGGTAAGGATGTTTTGGCAACATGATGGGACAGAAAATACTATGGTGAAGTTTTTGATCATCCCAGCACACAGTGTGGGTCCACAATGGATTCCCTGTGACAGGGAGCTTATGTCCCGCAGCTGCAACTCAGCAAACATCAAGAGTGTAGGGAGCTGCAGTTTGAAAAGACAGTATGGTTTCTACCAAACACATTACTTTGCACAACCTTGAAGGTGAAAAGATGGAAGTCAAAGCATGGTGCCTTGAATATTTGTAAATAGAACTGGAGAAGTGCTGCAGGAAATGGGGCCTGTGTGGCTCAGGTCTATGGGGTCCAAGCTGGCCTGGAACTCGCAGTCCTCCTGATTCAGCCTAGTGCTTGGATGGATTACAGGTGTGTGGCACTACCCAGTCTGGCATTCATAAAAATAAAAAATAAAGCACCAGATGGGGGTGGGGAAACCCAGTATAACTAAGATGCTGGTTAAAACTGATCAAAATCTTTCCTTGTTTTATTGCCCCTAGAAGGTTGACAACGACCATCGGAGTGAACACTTGGATCCCTGCCTTTTGCTCAAATGAATGGATTATGCAGCAATCACAAAATGTGGGTTGCATCCACTTAGTTCTAAGAGATCACCTCTAAGGTGGGTCCTGGTAGGTGCTTTTGTTTTGTTTTGTTTTGCTTGTTTACTTTTTGTTTTTTTGACACAGGGTCTCACTATGTAGCCCCTGGCTGGCCCTGAACTCACAGAGATCCTCCTGCTTTTGCCTCCTGAGTGCCTGCGTTAAAGTCTTGCACCACCATGCTCAGCATGACTGGTTTATGTTTATATAAACAGTCCTCCTGTAGGCAACTAACGCCCAAAGAGAGTGTGTCCAGCAAGAATTCCTTGGGCATCTTTCAGTGAGCAGGGAAGAGGGACCCTGTTTAGAAGGGTGTAACCTCTGGAGGCCTGTAATTATTGGATTCATTTTATTACAGCCTGAGCTTACATCAACAACCAGAGTTTGGGGAAGTCAAAATAGAAAGGGGAACTGAACCAGCCAGGCAGATGATTCTAAAGCAAAATCTGGGTCAACAATCTTGTGCCTCAGACCTTTGAAGCTTCCCATTCTTGCCAGGATAAAGTCCAGGCAACGACCTCCATGGAGGCCCAGTTGTCTTCCATAAGCTGCCCTTCCTATCCTGTTCATTGCCTTCCTTCAGCCTTCCCTCTCGAGATCCCTAGACCCTCACTCATGCCACACAATTGCCCAGATTCTCCAGTCATTGTTCTGATATCACCCTAAGAGTCTGTTTGGAATACTTTGCCTACACTATCACAGAAGTGGTCGGTCTAGGTTTCTCATTACCTTTCCTCAGCTCTGCATGTTTAAATGTTGAAATTTTCCCCTTAAAGGAATATAGACCTTTCCAAGAAAGGACCTCTGCTCTTGGCTTGTTCCTAGAGCTCTTTAGAAATGTGGGGACACACGCTATGAGCCAAACCTCAGACATAACAGATTGTCTGACTCATACAACCTAAGGAGCTGCACAAGTCTTGTTAACCTTTAATCCTAAACAATGTTGTCTTGATCTGATTAAGGAAGGCAAAATTCACAACTCTCTGATGAAGACTGTATATGTTTTCCCATTACCATTTATTCTCCTTAATTCTGGATGTCATCATATTTTTAAATATCGGAAGGAAGTTTCCTGTGAGAACAATCCCACTTGAAAACAACCCACATGTAGTAGCAGAATTTGGCATGTATGTAAACAATAGGAAGCACGTCTGAATGAACACACACACGTTCTAAAGAAATAGGCACCCGGGGCTGGGAAGATGGCTCAGTGGGTAAAGCCTGAGGACCCGAGTTCAATTACCCTCCTGGTGAAAGGAGAGAAGCATCTGACCTCCATGCTCATGCTACGGCATATGAATGTCCCACCCCTACACTACATCAATGTAAAAAAACCAAAAACATAAATGACAACAGAAAAGTTTAGTTTATGAAAAGAAAATATTTAAAAATTTTTAATAATAAAAATAAATTAATTTTTAATTAAAATAAATTTTAAATTACATATTTATATTTATGAAGATAAAATTAACTTTACATATATTTGTATCTATGATTATAGAAATAAAATGAATTCCCGATGTTTACACAAAGATTCCGTTGTAAACTGCCAAAGTCACAGTAAAAAGCAAAAACTGCTGTCCTCTATAAAAACACAAGTAACCCCCCCAGCCTAGTTCAACCTGAGCTGCATAGTGAGAGCCTCACTCAAGAAAGAATACGAAATACATGTAAGTCTAAAGTTAAAAGTGTGTTGGGCAGTAGGTGGGACAGTGAGTGGTTGGAAGTACATCTGAGTCACTATGGTGGAATTCTATTACCACAGTCAGAGTTGATTCTGGAAGCTTTTCATTTTAATAAGAAAAAGAATTACACACGGAATGATGTTTTGATTTTCTTTTGTAATTCTAGCCTAGGAACAATGTGACCACATTTGTATTATGTTTCCTGGAAGCCACAGGGATTGTTTACATTGGAAGAAAGAAACAAGTGGCCTGCCATGGATTTTCTCCAAACTTAAGAGTCTGTCACCTCACCACACACCTTCACCCTCCTAACAGGCACCATCAGTAAACAAGGCCAAGAAACACAGCAGTGACCAACAGGATGCTTGCCTATGAGATGTTAAAAGGAAAAAAAAATACCAGAACAGTACCTGGCATGCAGTACATATTCAGCAAATATTTCTTAAATGAATTACCTAATAAATTCTAACCTTGTGAGAAAGGATCCCAAACATACATTAATTTCAAATGCATACACATTTTCCCTACTTCTAAATACAGCCCAGCTTTCTCCACCATGAATAAGCCAATCATCAAATCCCACTAATACTCAGAATGTTCTTATACTGAGCACTGAAATGTTTCAGATCTATCAATGATCCAGCGCAACCTTTTTGTAGCATGATCCCAACAATACTTAACGAAACTGACATACTAAACACAGTAGTGAAAGCTAATTTGCAATAGTAACTATTAGAAGGATACAAAGCCCACAGTTCAAAGTCCCCTGGATAATTCTTACAGTCCAGACTTGAGTCCTCAAGGTAGGCCACACACATTGCTAACCACCCTAAGACTCCCCGGATCAGTGAGTCCGGGCTTTTTCCTTGCTTGCTGTCCAGCAACCCTCCAATGCTGTAACTGTTTACCAATTTTATCTAACTTTAATGTCTGAAGTACGGGTGTGCAAATATAAAAATTCCACATCTGTTTTTAGTTTATGGGCTTGTTTACTGGTTTATTATCTGTATTGTTGTTACTGTTATTAACAATAATATCTTGGAGATATGCATGTAGCCAAGGATGATCTAGATGTCTTGGTCCACCTCTCCTCCTCCTGAGTGCTGGGATTTCAGGCCTGGGCTACCATGCCCTGCTTTTATGACCATCTGTATTTACACTATCTTCAGAAATTTCTATTTAGAACACCCACAACAGGTGTTATGGGTTTACAATCAGCATACAGCTTAGTCTTGCCCAAGACTAAAGAAATTTTAGAAAGAAAGACTAAAGAAAGGCCACCATTTCTGCCTAATACACAAGGAACAATGAAACCCAACTCTGAATAGCCAAGATTGTCTCCCTCCAAACAGTCCTTGGGTTTCCATGGATTGTTTTCTAATAGTCTCTGGGAAGGGAGCAGAACAGTCCACAGAAAGCACAAGGCCACTGTCTCCAGCAGCAGCCAGAGGCTTTCACCCAGACAAGAGGCTGCTGAAGGCATTTGACCTATTCCAGCTTCTCCTCTGTCAAGGGGCACCTTAGAGGGAGATAGGGAAAGCAAACAGCACAGGACCAAGGAGCCCTGGTGACTTAGTGAGGACATAGGGTCAACAAGATCGCATGGGCCTTTCTATGCCTTTGATATTCAAAGATCAGGGGGTGAGGGGAAGTAAAATATTTAAAAAACACAACTCTACCTCTAATAGATATGCAAGTATCCTGAGACACTTTATAAATACCACACACTTATAATAAAGAGATGATATAACCAGATACATGTTTCTCATTTATCCATACTCAGAAACCACCAAGGCGTTATGGTTTCTCTGTGATATTTTTAACTCAATGTAGTGACATGGAACTATAAAGTCTATTTAAGCTAATTATATCAGGAATGGAGTTGGGATAGATTGACGCATCAATGAATGTATTTGTGGGTCATTACTTCTGCCCATTCTTGGAGAAAGGAAGAGAGGGAGGGAGGAAAGGATGAAGGAAGGGAGAAAATGTTGGCCATCATACAGTATGTGAGCTTGTGTTGCTTGCTAGCATAGGCCTTATCAACCCTACCACAGCTGAAGAGATCCCAAATTGCTTTATGACACACTTGGATTTTCTCCTGCTAATAATTCCTCCTTCCTGCCTATGACTGGCAGGCTTCTTCCACAGTGCAGTAATGTGGGACAGCTAATTATCTACCAATCCACCTTGCGATTCCCCACTTGGCAACTTTTATCTGCACAGGGCAGCTGCACTCTGTGTGTTTGAAGTAACATGTCAGTCTCTGCTAATGCAACAAGACTTACATCCCTAATGATGTCTCCACACTTTGAAGCAACAACTCAAAGCCTAATTAAAAATTCAGATTCGTTCTCACTGGCTTGCTGATTTTTTTTTAACTGTCCTTCCACCAGAGCCTCGAAGTATCTTTTAAAATATTCCATGCAAAAATAATACAAATTGTATTTTTAAAATTCCAAAGGAAGTCAAGAAAAAAAGGGGCATAGTCTTAGGCTCTGTGTCTTCTAAGAATGGCTCTGGTAGGAAGAGAACCAAGACACCACAGTACATGAGATAAGAATGTAGGCCATGGGTATTCTCTCTGCAATTACCACAAAGCAAGGTATACTCAGGGAAACAGGAACCATAAGCTACTTTGCAGTCCATCCACTTGGTGTTTGGGGGTTGGAGCTTTCAAATTGTAATTAGTTCAGCTGACGGAGAAATCTATTCTTGAACTCAGAAAAAAGAAAGCAAGGTAAAAAAAAAAAATCCAATAACAAATTTATTTACATTGTGGCATCACCGAGTCAGATTCCTCCAGAGAAATATTGCAATGTCCACTAAAAATAAATGAAAGGACTTCATGTTCCCACTAAGTAGGAAGAAAAATGTAAGCTCTTTAATGCAATTTCAAAACAGAACTTTGCCTGAAATGACAGAAGACATTCTCTTCTTTGGCTTTTATATAAACAAACACTAAAACACTAAAGTTGCTCTTCCCCTAACTTTTTTCCTAATGCCTTGCCTTTTGTTCTTGTATTTCTATACTGTTGCTTTATTTACATATTTCTTTCACTATTTTTGCAGTGCTGAGGGTTGAACTAAGGACCTCCCAAATGCCAGGCAATCTCTCTCTACCACTAACCCCTATTCCCAGTCCCACTTCCTCTTTTGAATAGTTACTTTAGTACTAGGGGTTCACAATGAGAATCAGCAAGTAACCAATTACATTTGCTCCTTCAAAACAGTACCTAACATTCTGTGAGCCTCGGCAGCTCTGAACTTTCTTCAGCGGCTCACTGACTTTTAAGTACTAAGTGATAACTGAAAATCACCTAATCAGCACCAAGCTAAACCACCACCTTCATGATCTCAGCCATAAAGGAGCTAAACAAGCCGTTTCCAAAGGAGGAATGGTTTGTGTTGAAATTCCCTTTCTCAGTTCAACGCAATGGGAAATGAATGGGACTCCCACAGTTTCATGTTACAAGAATGACCAGAAGGTCCCAAGACTGAGACTAGTGTCCAGAGTTATAACATGTTACTAATAGGCTCTTCAGTGGGCCAGTTTCTCACTGGTCTCTGGCTTCCAGGTAACAAGTCACCTGAGACTATATGTTAACTATATGCATTGCTAAATATAAATAAAGGAGAACAACATATCTGGCCATCTCAGCCTTGGTACTCAGTGATCCGACACTGTATGCAACAGGACAATGTGGAGAGTCAGGCCATTTCATCTGGTTCTGTAGGATCTCCTTCAACCAGATCTGGGGAGGTGGGAAACAGAAATGGAGCAGGCCCTGGCAGGTGGTGTTGGCATTACAGCTTGAATCTTAGGTCTCTTAGCTGAATTTCCTATGTTCTAGGCTTGCTCCAGATTCTGGATTCCTCTCTCCAGGGCACACCATCTCCAAACCAAGTGGTTCAGGATCATGAAGCAACTTGTTCCCAACCAGCAGGTAAGATGCTGTCAGCTACCTTGAAAGAGCAGGGGCTCCACGTAGGAGGACCATCAGTAGAAACACAGTAGTCATATAGCCCTGTCCTAGTGTCTACCACAGATGACTCCACTGCAAAGGCAGTAGGTTCCTTTCTCCATCAAGCTAGTGGGAGTTAAGTGTGCTGGCACCTGTCAGAAAGGAAGTCTTGACTGCTAAAAAGATCCTAGCCGTCTGCCAACTTGACCGCTGTCTGCTTGCCCAACTTACCTTTCACCCATGCCCTTTCCTCCCTTCCCACTAAACTTCAAATCCTAAGTCATCTTTCCATTCTTCAGCAAGAGCCTTCTGGGAAGGCCACTCTTTGACAACCAAACTACCATTCATTCCAGGCTAGAACCTTTCCGCATCAGACAAGTAAACATCCCTGACACACTTTCTTCAAGCACCCAGAACACCTCTTAGAATCCTGTTACTTTGTAAATTAACTGATAGATATCTCAACCCTAACAGAGTGCCTGGCACAAAAGAAACATTGAGTAAATATTTAAAGTCTTTATAAAGACAAGGAGCTCATCTCTCAAGGTAATCCACTTTAGAATTCTTCATCAAAAAGCTCTGCTTTATAACTACACAGAAATTCTCTTCCAGCAGGGCCTAAGAGCACTTGTTGCTTTTACGAGATAACTCAAGTTCAGTTCCCAAAGCCCATATCACAACTGCCTGTAACTCCAATCACAGGGGTCCAATGTCCTCTTCTAGCCTCCAATAGTACCCACATGCAAATGTGATATACACGCAAACATAAATAAATATTTTATTAGAGAGAGCGAGCTTTCCATAACCTGCACATAAGCATCGCTTTTATTTCCCAGAACCCACTGATTTTTACCCCAGATACTGCAAACCAGTGAGTGAGTGTCCTCTGGTTCAATCTTGCCTGCAGATGTGTTTGGCTTGGCCCACATTGCTTTATTATTATTATTTTAATCTGAACCAATCGCCAACATTTTAAGAAGCAAGGCTTTTCTATATCTCCTTTAAAAAAAAAAAAGTGATGTAAGGACACTAGCCTGGACAGTATCCCCACATTGCCTCTGGACACCCAGAATGGGAACGGAGCAGCTCAACCCTCCTGCAGCCCTGGCAATTCCTAATGGCTATGGTATCCCACACCTCTACCTCTGACCTACACCCAGCCCACTTCCTTCCTTCTGCCCAGCTGTCCTTGGGAAGCATTAGATGTGGCAACCCTGAAAGCATCATAAATCACAACTATGGCAATTCTTTCCATTCTGACTTGACAACCCAGGTAGGGTTAGCCTCTCTGATGAGAGGGGAACTCACGGGAAAGATGTAGATGCCCCGCCCCAAACTCCTGCATCCCTCAGCCCCCAATTCTACAATGAGGAGTACAGTCACGGGTTACTCAGAAAGCCAACAGGTGTACAGAGCAGTTCTTCCTCTTCAGTCCTCAACGGTCTCCCACTTACAGCTTGTCTAACCCTTAATCACTATTACCTCTTCTAGAAGGGGTGGGAACAGCAGCAAGCAGATAGGCTCACACTACATCAAAGCGCATGTGCCTACACTAAATACCAACCACTAAGAAAAGAAGAAACCTCACAGCCTTGTGGGATAATAGGTTATTAGGGTGATACCCAGAGGTATTCCATCAAGGAAGCTGGTTGCTGGGCAAAAGTACTAGCTATTTAAAATTCTATACAACAGGAACCCAAAGAAAGAAAATTCTGTTTCCAAACATTCAAAATAACAAATCAAATCCTAATGCAATTTGAAACATTACAATCAAAGCTGCAGCAGGTGGATTTTGCTTCCTATCACCTGGGGGAAAGGAAGAACAGGTGGAAGCGGCAGGGAAACCAGCCTGACCACCCACACTAGTGGTCACCAGCTGTTCAAGAAGGATAAGAAAGATGTGTGCGCTCTTCAACTTCTTTAGTTTCATACATCTAAAAAAGGACAACTTTTCAATGACAAGCTTAAGAGTAAATAAGTAACTACAAATTGCACATCTAGTACTTTCTTCAGAAACTCCAGAGGGTGGTTTGGCAGCACATGCTTGAGGTCTGTACATGATACCCAAGAAACTCTGGAACAGAAATATGGCCGCACTGAAAACCCACTATCTGAGGATGAGATGGGTGCTTGGCTCCGGCAGGAGCTACAGGGCTTCAACATTCTCAGCTTCACAACCTCACACTAAGCAGACTATGTCCACATTTACATAGTTACATTTCTATTTAATGAATGCTAGTCTGCAGAGCCCTGTGCTAGTTAGGTTTTGGTTTTAGTTTTGTTGTTGTTGTTGTCTGCCTTTGTTTGCTTGTTTGTTTTTCTTTAAAATATATTTTCCCCTATGAACCACATGAAATTAGAAGACACTGAAGTTCAGACGGATTTAATAACATTCAAGGAAGTTACACAACTGATAATTGGCTGAGTCAAAATTGCTGTCAGTGTTGCCCCCGCGATAGTCTGAGCTTTGATAGATTCCCACAGAGTCCAAGAAGATCCACAATGGATTTCACTCCACCTCCTAGCAAAAGTGGAGCCTTGGAAGGCTCTCACCTAACCCACCCACTTAGGCTAAAGGAATCAATTTGACAAGCTGCAACCAGAAATAGCACCGACATGTTATGAAGTGTGAAACCATGACCTTCCCCAGTCCAAGCCCAAGTAGAACTCATGCAGGGCTGGCAAGGAAACTAATGACTGCAAGGAATGAAGCCAGCTAATGCAGGCATTAGTGAGGAGGAAGTCCAGCCAGTACTAAGACAACAGCAGTCAGCAAAAGTCATTCAATATGTTTTTCCTTGGGCTCATTCTTAAGTTCAAGTTTAACTCAGAGACACCTAGAATGGTTCGACTTTCTTCTCCAAATATTCAATTCTCAAAGGAAGAAATAACAATTTTTCCCACTAAGATTTTATACACAAACATACAAATGAATCAACAGTATTTGCAAATATTTTTCTCCTCTAAAATAGTCTGAGTACACAAATATACATTTAAATCATTCAAAACCAGGTTATGCTTAGGATGGTACGCGGATTAGAGACAACTATGCGCCTTCCCTAAATATAACTGAATCGGCTTACAGTTGCAGCACAGCAACACTTACGCCCAGTTACCACAGACTTCTGAGGATGGACAAAGACATGAGATACCACGCAATATCTATATGGAGAGGTGAGTCAGGCAAGGCCATCCTTCTTGTGAAGCCCCAAGATGCACTAGCTTCTTCCTCCAGTGTCAGCAAAGAGATGAGGATTGTGGATCTGCCCACAGTAGGAGTGGCGGCAGGCCTTGGTCACCTTGTATCACCAACAAGGTCTAACCCAGGACCTCTCAGAGAAGATGCCCTCTACTGCAAATTCGTTAAAGATGTACACAAACCACGGTTTGTGTGGCTTCTGTGCTGCTGTCCTGTTGCACAGGCTTCCCTGTCACTGGGAGCTAGGCCCGCTATCTACATATTGTTGTTTGCAAAGGACCCTTCTGCCTACCCAGGCCCCAGGCCCTTCTGCTCCTGAAGTCGTCCTGTCCTAGTTGATGCTCTTTAACTGAGTGCTCTAACTTGCACTTTCCGAGATATATATATATATATATATATATATATTTTTTTTTTTTTCTGAAAGGAATCCACGCCTCCTCTTTCCAGGTCCCACACAGCAACTGTCTGACCAACCTGCTGGTGTGTCTGCCAAGTTCACAGCAAGTGTGCACAGCCCAGCGGAGCTAACACCAAGGGGGGTACACTGGCCCTGAGCCAGACTCTCACTGATAGGAAGCCTCAATTGTCAAATAACATTAAGTGGGCTTATAAAACGCCTGGTGAAATAGCTCCCAGGCTAGATGTGCCTTCTAACAAGCAGGCACTGGGGATTAAGCATTTGACCTGTGCAATCCTACCTCTCCTTTAAGCCCAGGGTTTCTCAACCTTTCTAATGCTATGACCCTTTAGTACATGGTCCTCATATTGTGGTGACCTCCAACCATAAAGTCATTTCTGTTGCTACTTCATAACTGTAATTTTGCTACTGTTATGAATCGTAATGTAATTATCTGTGTTTTCCAATAGTCTTAGGCAACCTCTGGAAAAGGGTCATTCAATCCTCAAAGGGGCTGTGACCCACAGGTTGGGAACCACTGTGTAAGGGAAACCCCTTTAGAGCCTATGCAAGAAGATCTTCTTGTAATTTCCTCAACACTTAGCACAGAGCTCAGGACATTCTTAAGGGTTATTGAAAACATCTAAAAACTACTATATCCGTGAATATTTCCCAGCCACAGCTATATATTGATAAGGGCCTTCATGTGTTGGGTCCCATCCAAGCTGCAGAATAGAATTTAGGAAGAACTGCCACCACCAATGAAATTACCCAACTAGCGAGTGGCTACTCTGGGATCCAGGTTTCTGAACACCCAACATGGGGCTCTTTCCACTGTGTAATACCAGTCAACCAAGCTTGTTGCATGAATGAATAAGCAGAAAGAAGTGTCCATGGACACCACCCCTTTCTGCTCCTCAGACCCCAGCGTTGAGGGCTTCAGTTCAACAGACTCCTGAGGAGACAATAATTAGGTTTCTGACTTTCCCCCCGTGATCTATGATGTCTGCTGCAGGGAGGCAGTATTCAGTGGCACTTTCCCAGTAAAACTGATTAGTGAAAATCACATGGTTTAAAAATTTTGGGCCATTATTTAAAAAGAACAACAACAAAAAACAAAAAAAAAAAACACAAAAGCAGAAACGTGAGTAGGTATCCCCAGCTGGAAAACTTTTCCAAGAAAATTTGTAAGGCAAACTGCTCTTCAAACTCTTTATGAGCAAGCACAAGAACTATGTCATGGGAAACGGGAGGGCTGAAAGGCTTTTTTTTGCCTTTGTGAGATTACCAGGCACAGCCCCCAGTGAGCACCATGTGCTGCTACTGGAGCTTCAGCAAAACAGGCCTCCCTGGGAAGCTACGCTTCAATTTCTCCAAACGAAGAGTTGCTTTTGGAAATTTTCAGCACAAAACAACCTAAAAGTCTGGAAACTGGCTTTAGAAATCAACAGCTCTACAGACTGTTTCTCATCAAATGCCAAAGTTAAATAAAAGGAGTCAATCAATCCATTCCCCGTGGGGGGGAGGGGTATTGCCTCCCTTCAAGGAGGCAAAACCTTGTTGCCCCAACCATCTCTGTGTGGCAATCATCCAACTCAAATTAACAGCCACATAGGTCATTTTTCTCTGAACCACTGACTGGGTCTGTATCTGTAGAATGCACATTCCAGAACAGAGGGCGCAACATCTTCACCACGGGCAATGGGCCTACATTCATTTCAGATCCACTGAGCAAACCCCAAAGCACGCAGGCTCCGTGAAAAGAGTCAGAAATATAACTAGCTTTGGATTTATTATGCACAAGCACTTTCCCCAGAGCTGGCAGTCTAGCCACATTAAAAGGGGACTCTTCCGGCAATTTCCCATTTCCCAGATAGGAAGGAGCAAGTGGCAGATCAATGTACAGCCCAAGAAGAGGAATTTAAATACAGTAAAGGCCTCTCCTTTCAAAAAACAGGAGAAAAGCCACTTTACATTTTGCCAGACAAAACCCTGTCCACAGGAGGTCGGTTTCCACAATGAGCTTGCAAAGGTGTTAGAGAGAGGCCACTTGGGAGGAGATAAAGGACCATTTGGGCACACACCCCCCACTGACCCCAGCTTTCCCCCCACCTCTAAAGTTTCTAAAGTGTCTCCCCACCTGAATGACAATGTGTCAGGATCACCTTTTGTCAAGGACCAGCGTGAGAAACAGTAAAACTGCTGCCAGAATCTCAGAAATAGCAAGCCTTTAGCTTACAGGAAGGGGAGAGGGATGACATCCCTTGTCCTGACCTAGAAATGGGGTGAAGGTGGCAAAGGCCACCTAATCTTGAAACCAAAACCTCACATTGCCTCACATAAAATCCTCTCTGCTAAAAGAGGATCCTCTGCGGGAAAACACAGTTGTGTTGGTGTCTAAATTAATGCATTCATCAATACAAAGCAAATCTGGAAGTCTTTCATTGCCTCCTAAGTCCTTCCACTCCTAGGAGGTCAGAGAGTTAGCAACCAGAAAATGCACACGGAAGAAATTAAAATTGAACCTAAATCTTAAAGAGGTGATAGGAAGCAATCGCGAGATGCACTTTAAAAGAGTGGTTGTTATCATGAAAATAAAGAAAATCCCACACCGCTCGACGTCAGGGTCGTATTTTTGCAAATAAACGTAAATTTACCCTCCTGGCAAAATAAATCTCCCCACCTTAGAAAAGCTGAGGAGAGAAGATCTATGGAACTTGTTTTAAACAAACTGCAACCTCTTAGGTTTCATGGGAAATGGAATGGTCACTCCACGTTCAAAATCAGGAACCTATATTCTAAGACCAGATTCCTGAAAACTTCGGTCTTCCTAAGACCAATCTTGCCACCATTGCAGAAATATCCACAGTGTCTGTGGATCCAGGCTGTTTGGCTGGTTTCGTACTCGGAATGTCATCTTATCAGTTTGTAATTGAGTGGGCCTTCTTCGCCAAGATGAGAAAAACAGCGCGATAGGATCTCCAGGTAGTTGATGTCTAGCAATTTTTACAACTGTGGGCTATTAGTAGCATCGTCAGAAACCCTATCAGACGAAGGCAATTAATCTACAACCCCAGGGAAGGGCGAAAAGGTAAACATGCGGAGAAAAATGGAAACCCTCTTCACCTTGCCCTTCCCAGCAAAGGCACACAAAAACCAAAAATTACACAGCGGACAGCATGCGACCGAGGGCGGCGAGAGTGGAAAGCAACAAAAAGATTCCCTAGGGGGACTGGAGCCGGAGAACCGCCAGGCCAGCCCCTCCCCTCCCCCAAAGCGGCAGGGCAGTGAGAGCCAGCCCCGGCTGCTGGGCTGCCGGGACCCCGGCGGTCGTGCGGCCCCGGTGTACACTCTACCTTCCCTCCCTCGCCCACCCGTGCGCCAGGGTCTCCAGGATGCTGAGAGGTTTCAAGGTGGCGGAGTGGGAGGCCTTGGAGAATGCCCCAAGCCGGGCGGGACGTGCTGCCTTGGGATGGGGACACAAAGAGTTTGCAGGAGTGACGGGTGAAAAATCTGCGAAGGAAGAGAGTGCACGCCGGGGAAGGAGGTGCAGGCAGAGCTGAGAATCCCCAGCCAACATAAAAGAGGCCGGGGCCAAGGAGAAGGGGAAAGTGGGTGCGGGGCAGAGGCTCTGCCGAAGAGTACATAGGGCAGAGAGGACTCAATGTAGAGGAGTCTGCAGGAGACGAGGGGTTCCGCAGTCTGCAAGAGCGATCCGTGCAGTGCCCCGGGCTTTGCACAGCGGGAGACCGCCACGCGCAGTGGGTCGCTTACCTGCATGGTGACCACCCCCAGCTCCTCAGCAGCCAGCCTCCGCATCTGGCTCGCTAGCACTTGAGCCTCTTCCAGGATGGAGAAGTCGGCGTCGGCCACGGCGCCCAAGATCCAGCATGCCACTAGACAGAGCAGCCAGAGCGACGGCCGCGGGGCCCCAGGCCAGCCAGGGCAGCGAGGACAGCGGCGGACCAGAGCGTCCGGCCTCACCGTCTCCTCTTCCTCCGGCTCGAGGGCCATGCCGCCTCCGGCCACTCCCCGCCGACGGGATCCGGGTGCTGGCCGCGGGAGGCGCAGCCCGCCAAACTTTCCTCGTCTCCTGCGCTCCCGGCTCCCGGCTCCGCGGCACGGAGGCGACGCCTGGCAAACTTAGGGGGCTCCGGGCTGCAGCGCGGGCGCGCGGGCGGACACCATCGCCCGGCGGCGGCGGCGGCGGCGGCGGCGGCTCCGAGAGCGCGGCGCCCGCAGGCCGGGGAGGCTGGGAGCACGGGCGGAACCGCGCCGCCTTCGCTTCCCCAAGTCCCTGCGCAGCCCAGAGACTGCCGCGGCGCCACCAGTGCTGGAGCGAAGGCGCGGCTGGGACAGCCTCCCGGCGAGGAGGGAGAGGTTTAAAAGACCTAAGTGAGAGAAGAGAAAGGAAAGAAAGCAGCGGGGGGAATGGGAGGTGTCTGGTGCCACCACGCTGCGCTCCGGCTCCGTACACTTCCCGACTCCCCTAACGCCGCCGCCGCCGCGGCTGCGGTGATTTATGAAAATAGGAGGGAGGCGGGGAAAGTCCCGCGCTCGCCCCTCCTCTCCCTCGCTTGCACGGGGCGACGCCCTGGGACGCTGGGGGGCCTGGCTTCCACAGTACCCTTCTGACCTGGGAAGGGGACCATTGTGATCTTCTCAGGGCTGGCCGGGCGACCCCCACTCGCTCTCAGAGTCTCGGCCCACTCAGGAGATCTCAGGTCCCACGCGTTACAGGTTCCACCCACCCACCACCCAAAGTCCCTTTTAAGTTCGAGAACTCTGGCCTTCTGCCTGACAGAGACCTGGGAAGGAAGCAACTGCCTTTTGAGCCTCAACTCCTTTTCCTCGATGTTATTAGTAACAATAGCTCGCCCTCGTGGGCCCAGCGGACTTGGTTTGTAACCAGCTATTGTGTGCCCAGCACTGTACTCTAGAGTCTCCATTTAGTGTGTGTGTGTGTGTGTGTGTGTGTGTGTGTGTGTGTGTGTGTGTGTG
>CAJQZJ010001058.1:1210178-1240354 GCA_907164525.1 Lophiomys imhausi
AAAAAAAAAAAAAAGGTTTCTCTTCTCAGGCATGTCTAGGTTTGTGACAAGTTGACAGAAGACAAAACAAATAAAAACTGTACACATATACATATTGATCAAAGTATGTCACTTGGTAAACACTTGTTCTTAATGTTTTCAGACTATATCATCCAAACCATCTACACACTGACCCCATTATAAATAGCTTTCTGATAAGGCAATTAATTAGAACAAGATAGGCAGGCACGCGACATCAAGTCAGTCAATATCCTCTGTAGCAAAATGTTTGTTGGAACAAATCTTTACTCTCAACTATTTTATTAAGATATACCAGAAGGGAAGCCAGGTATGTCAACAGATCCCTATAATTCTACCACTCCAGGAGCCGAGACCAGAGCATTACAGTACAGAGCAGTGATCTGCATAGCACGACCTTGCATCAAAACTACTGCAACAGCAGTAATGGGGGGAGGGCATGTCAACCATCATATATATAAAGGGAATAATGGTATGTGTGTGTGTGTGTATACACATATATGAGAATACATGGTCATATTTATTTTATATATCAGGGAATACATGGTCATACTCATGTGTGTATATATGCTTACATGTACACATAAATAAATGTGACACTGTAGCTCACAATATACATCTCTGTACATTTGTATATGTGTATATTTAAATAGTCATATGATATATACATGTATTTGTACGGGGTTAGATAAATTAGATTTAGAAAATATATAGGAGTTTTGATACTGTCTCTTAATTTGGGGCCTGAAGAGCATTATCAGCATGAAGTCAGCAAAAACAGGAAAGACTTAATAGACTGAAAAACAAGGTTGAAGTCAGGAAAAACAGGAAAGACTCAATAGACTTGAAGAAACAAAGTATCTGGCCTGACATTGTTTTCAGCTGCTAAGTGGGCAGAGCCCAAATTAAGCTGAAACAGAGTTCCTCCTATTTAAGGACAGTGCATGGAGCCCAGAAAGAAGAAGAGGCCCCTGATGCTAGAGAGCTCCAAGAGTCCTGCTGAAAAAAGGGCTGGCCATTGATGGCCAGCTCTCTCCCTGAAGCAGAAAGAAGCCGGTGAGCAAAGAAAGCCTGAGCAAGACACCAAAAGGCCAAGGACTGGACCCTGTGGCTCAGCTTTTGCCTGGAGGGGTTTGATCTGTCCGATCAGTGGCCTATGGGAAACTGTGCCTGGTTTTAAGGACTGAGGCAGAGCAGCTGAGTTCCTGATTCAAAAGAAGTAAGTTGGCCTACAGACGGCTGGGGTCTCCCACAGAGAAGAAAGCATGAAGCCTTATTTAAGGTGAGACTGCAATAACCAACTTAACCTGACGAACCTGCATCTGAGAGATCCAGAAAAAGGACTGCTAAGTGCGTTAAAGAATCTACAACAAAGACTGTGTTCCTGACGACTGAGGACTTGCCCCAGAGACTGTATCATTCTAAAAGGTTATGAAAGTAGTTGTTATAATTATCAATAGGTTTAGTGGATAGGTTAAAGGGGTTGTAAGAGTTTATAGGATTAATAGTTAAGAAATTGTTGGTGTTAGTTATGAGTGAATTTAGTAATAAATAAATAAGTGTTAAATAATAATTTAAAAGATTGGTTACATGTATTATATATGTGTGTATAAGGTATATATGTGTGTGAATGCACAGGTATATATCAAGAATGTGGATCAAAACATGGATTTGGATCCTGTGAGTCCCCTCTGCAAAGCATGACTTCGCCTAGCCTCTGTTTCTTTATCTACATCATATAAACTGCACTGCCCAGGGTTCTTGTGGTCAGGTATATTTGGTCTTCAGCATAGCCCATACTAGGGAGGGAGGAATATAAGTAAGCTCAGGAAATCAACTAAAGAGAAGCAGGAGGGGAGTGCATCGAACCTGTGTCCTGACAGACAACCACCCAAATCCAAACTAACTTGACTTGAGGATGTTGTCATTTCAAATTTAGTAGATATGTTTTCCCCCTTTGTCTCAGTGTAACACTAAGGATTAGGTTCAGTCATTCAGTCTACATGAAGAAGATACTATTTGCTGTGCAGCTATTTGAAATGATGAAAAAAGAAAACAAAAATGATAAGAGGGTCATATCTATTTAGAGAATATAGATCACCGTGGAATTTGTCTGGTGGCCTTAACTCCTCTCCAGAATGTCCCAGTAGTGTTTATTTGTCACCAAGTTGGAAGCTAGTTCATTGCCTTCCCAGAACCTCAGCACACAATATGCTTTGTGCATTTCAGCAAATATTTTTCCTTATTGTTTCTCCAAGTGTGGATGATTAGCCACCTGTGAAAGACTGTGACCACTTTGTGCAGTACTGAAGGGCCCACTATAGTTTTGCACACAGAGTTAAAATCCAGGAAATGTTACACCAAAGGAAAAAGAAATAAAGACAACAGAAAGAAAGAAAAAATAAAAAGAAAATATTAGAAAAGGCTACAGGAAAGGGAAGGCAGGAATGTGGTTCAGTTGTTAGAATATGCTTGTCTAAAATATCTGAAGCCCTGGGCTCAAACCTAGCACCACATAAACTGGGCATTGTGGCATACGCCTGTGACCTCAGCATTTGGGGGAAGTAGAGGCAGGATGATCCAGAGGTTCAAGATCACCTTAAGATACATGATTTCTAGCCCAGCTTAAGCTGGGTGAAACACTGGGCTGCTCAAATAAAAGGAGGGAAGAGAGGGAGGGAGGGAGAGAGGGAGGGGGCCCAAGCCATGTCATGGATCCCTAACCCTGTGCAAGAAGTTTCACCAACAGTTTTGTCTTTAGGCTGTTGAGGATAGAACCAGGAGTTCTCATCAATATGGCCCCTCATCTAAACTTGGAAGCTGTAAAGCCATTTCAATGACAGGTAACTGGCCAAGAGGCTCCCCCCCTGAAGAACACTGCTGCACTACCATAGGAAGCACTTATTCAGATTTCCACAAATGTAATGTGGCATCTCCCCGGCTGCCATGAGTCCACTATGCATGTGCTGAGGTCACAGTGAGGCCTCACATTTAGAACAACACCTAGCCACAACTTCTCTGAGTGGCAAACTTGGGGAGCTCAGGGCAACAGAACTGAGTCTCAGAGCACAGAAATGAGTGCTTGCTCCTTAACATCTGCAAAGCAGCAGATCTCAGCACCAGTGAGGGAGAAATGCTGAATCCTGAAGGGCAGGCACTCCCTTCTGGCTTGCTTTCTACATTCATTCCATTGTTTGGCAAAATCATCTGACCAGGGACTAGTAAAGGTGAGCCAGTGGTCAGGCAGGAGTGTCTGAGGTCCCACCATGGCACACAGGATATCATTTGTGAACACTTACCATGTGTCCTATGTCCTATCATTTAACATCAAAACAGAGAAAACAGGGTTTTAAACAAAGGACATCAAAATGCCAAACAGCTACAGAGTTTGACCTAGTTTCTAGCTAGAAGGCAGCAGAGTTGAAATGGAGACCCAAGTCTCTGGGTTTTCCGTTCTCCTACCAGTCTTACTATGTATCTCTCTGAAGGAGAAAAGAGAAAGAGAATCATAGTAGTTGGTGTGACCCCATAGATTCCTGCCCAATAAACAGGTTTTTTTCTGTTTTTTTTTTTCTGGTTTTGATTTTAATTTATTTTTATTTTATGTATTACAGTACTTTGTCTGTAGGTATGTGTACCACATGCCTGGCTGGTGCCTATGAAGGTCACAGGACATCATAACCCTAGAATTGGAGTTATAGATGTTTGTAGACTGCCATGTGTGCAATGGGGAACTGAACCCCGAACCTTTGCCCTCTCAGCAAGTGTTTGTTCTTAACCACTGATTCATCTCTTTAGCCCCCCAAAGAGTTTCTTTCTTGCTTTCTTTTTTTTGGTTTTCTAAGGGACATTTTTATTTCTAAGATACAACTACTTTGTTTATTTTAGCAAACACTCCTTGGAATTTGCTATGAACAAATGATTTTTCTGGGTACTACAGATACCAAAGTGAGCAAATGGCTGTCCTTGAGAACATTACTGTTGAGCTGTGGGCATGGTTCAGCAGTCAAGGGCATTTACCGGGTGTTTTGCAGAAGGCCTCAGTCCTAGTCTCAGCACCCACATGGTGGCTCACAACTGTCTGCAACTCCAGTCCCTGGTGGGATCTGACATTATCTTCTGACTTCCCTTGGCACCAGGCACAAACACACATGCAGGGAAAACACCTGTACAAATAAAACATAAACACAAATCAATCTTAAAGAAAGAAAGAAAGAAAATACCACAGGAAGTTCCTCAGAGCCTTTTCACTCACTTACTTACTGTGTCTTGAGTGCTCTGTTTTTGAATACCTGCTGTCCACAGCCAGAAAAGATCTGGGACTTTACCCTGTTTACAAGCTGACAAGCCAGCTTCCCACACCTTCATGGATGCTGGCCAAAGACCTGAGACTCCTGGCTTAATGGGGAAGGACTTTATCGCTCAGGGCAACAGCAGGAGGCAGAGAGTTGAGCCTTTGTGCATATCGTGCAAAACCTGCTTCCCACATAGCAACCTGAAGAAGACTGGGTGCCACCTTTGTACACCATGTAGCACTGAATGAGAGAAACTTCAGTCGTAGATAAGGATCCCAAGTTTTTTTTTTTTTTTTTTTTTTTTTTTTAATGAAATGCAAACAAAGATACTCTTTGCCCGAGGAGATAGCTTTAATATACTGGACAGAAAGCAATGCTTCTCTTTGCTTCAAAGGGAGATTATCTGTGTCTGGCAAGGCTGTTGGCTAAACAGATTCAAAAGTACAATCCAAAACAAAAAAGGAAGCTAGTGTCTTGTTCACAGGCATGCAGAGAAGTAGGAAACTCATGGAAAACTATCTTCTCCCATAACCTCCTTCTGGTCTGTGCACAGATAGGAGAGGAGGTCTTCCCTAAACATCCTATGTGTAACTTAGGATGCTTCTCATTATCCTTTCTCCGGAGCTCCCTCATGCAGGCTTTCTGTCGTTCCGGTACCAGTTAGCCCAATGAGAATTTGCTTCCTTGGTCATAGTCTCTGAGAAGGCAAGGAATTCTGTGGGCTTTGTCAGCTCATCCTTAGTATCTAACACAGTATCTGGAACATAATAAATAATTGCCAAGTTGATAAAACAGTGTGGAAAGCTCTGGCAATTCAACTTGGAACCCGGTACTGTGGGAAGGGTGCGTCAACTATTGGAGAAGGCCACAGAAGGCTTTCTAGTGGGCATGGCAACAGAGGAACCAAGAAGGATAAAGCATTGCCAAAGATGGGAGTAGGGGATGGGAAAAGAACTAAACATTCTGGAATAGAGAAAAACACTTAAAAAATATACAAAGACTAAAACCATACCTGTGGGAAAAGGAGCTAGAAGTTTGAGGGTTCAATAGCAGCAGTGAAAGAAGGTGTTGAAGACAAAGGCCACAGGCCAGGGTTGAATTTTCAAAAGACCACCATCCCTGGTGTACTCTCTGCCTCCTGCTTGTGGGTAAGACCTGTGGTTTCAATGGCTGCTCCATCACCTGCTGCTGTGCCTTCATTCTGCCGTTAAGGACTCTAACCCTGCGGAACCATGAGCCCATTTAAACTCTTTCCTTTATGAGTTGCCTTGGTCATGGTGTCTTATCACAGCAACAAAAAAAGCAGTTAATACAACATTGAAAGTTCTACATCAAATTATGACACAGGTTTTTACTTAAAATAATACATACCCAGAAAAAAAAAAAGTTAAAGAAGCCAGGCATGATGGCACATACCTTTAATCCCAACAGTCAGGAGGCAGAGGCAGGTGGATCTCTGTGAGTTCCAGACCAGTCTGATCTACAGAGTAAGTTCCAGGACAGCTGGGGCTACAAAGAGAAACCCTGTCTTGAAAAACCAAATAAATGAATGAATAAACAAACAAATAAATAAATAAATCATACCCAGAGCTATAGCCAGAGTCCTCATGGTTGTACAATAAATATCAATACTAATAACATAAAAATGACATAGGGAGGCTTCAAAAAGGGTTTATTAATTAGCAACTTAAGGAAGAAAGTTTATGTGGTCTTATAGTTCCAGACAACTAAGCCATTTTATTTTGTTTTGTTTTATTTTATTTGAAACTGGATCTTCTTCCTCTGTGGCCCTGGCTGTCTTGGAGCTTACTATGTTGACCAGGCTGGCCTCACACTCACAGAGATCAACCTGCTTCCGCCAATGTTTGGGAAAGCACAGTACCAGGAAGCAGGAACAGGAAGCTGAGAGATCACATCTCAACTGCAGTGAAAAGAAAAGACAGCAAGCAGGAAGCTGGGCAAGGCTATAAGCCTTGAAAGCCCACCCCCGGTGGGTACTCCTTCAGCAAGGCTGTGCTTATTAAAGGCTCCAAAACCTCCTAAAGCAGAGTGCCAAACTGGAGACCAAAGTCTTCAAATATATGGCCCTTTGGAGGACATTTCTCATTCTAGCCACAACAAATCTTCTTCCTCTATTCTAAAACCAAATACTGTGTTTCCATGGTCTTGGCAACCTCTTGACTAGGTGAAAGAAGGTGGCTAATTAATTTCATTTCACCAAAGCCTCAAAGTTTTCTAAAAACAGGTTATGAGAGTAATAGGATAATCAGGAAATCAAATCAAAAGAACCGCAGAGTCAGCATCTACTACAGCAGGGGGACAGTGCTGCCTATTCTGAGCATCACAGTGTTCACTGGGTAGGGAGGTAAGACATGAAATATACAGACGTGGGTAGTGTTGAAGGGGTAAAACCCATTTGCAGGTGGCAATAGCAGAGAGAGCCACAGTAGAGGAGATGAGCAGTCAGTAATACACCAGGAAATGGTGACTGTATGTGAGATAATATGGCCAGCGTTTTGGGAGTGGGTACTAGGTTCTAGCACAGTGGAGTGTTTCAAATGGAATGACCTCATTTGGTCCCTAAAGTCTTGTGAGGCATCATAATGACAGCTAGCATCTAGTCCCCTATGCTAAGTTTAGGCGCTATGCTAAGTGTTTGCAGTGAACTATTTCATTTAATCCTTGGAGAGAACCTGCTACTAGATACAATCATCACCATTTTAAAGACCAGGAAGCTGAGGCTTAAAAAGCTTGAGTTTTGCCCAAAGTTTCAGTAGTGAAAACAGGAAGTTGTTATTATCTAGAACCAGGCCATCTCTTTAAATGACAGTACCATCCTGCCTTGTGATAGCAGCAAACTATTGTGATAATATCTATTTCCAAGAGGAAGAAACAACCGTAAAAATGAAGCCATGAGGCTACCCCATGTAAAGCCAGACCTAGGAACTTAACCACAAATAGGCTCAAGGATTGGAAACAGTAATGGTATATATTTAGTTTTATCAATGTCACCTGGATTTGACTTGAACTTGGAAATGAGTGTCTAGTGGCAAATGAGAAAACCAGAGACTAATTTAAAAATTCTTCACTCTGTACTCATGCCAGGGACTTTGTGTCACATGAGCAAGCATACATCACAGGCTCTCTCCTTATTTGTAACAGCTTACAAATGTAATGCTGAATGTTCAGGCAGGACACTGTACCAGCTGCTGTGAAAATAAGTAACTCCAAGTGAGGAATTCTACATAAGGTAGACACCATGCAGGGAACTTTCAGAGAAATGTTCCTTTTGTACAGATGTTTCATGGCCCTGGAGAATTCTAGATTTCCTAATGTAGGGCCTATATATACAGAGTGTCACAACTTGGCCCCAGGGGTCAAGAATTTTTAAGTGCCTAAATAGAACCTTGCTAAATGTACTAAAATCATGAGATGGAAGTCTCTAAAACAAGGGCAGAGGACCGGTAGGTCCTTACACTGCCATCCATCACTGTGGTTTTCCCTGACCTGTTTAAATCTACTCTTGACCCCAGGTTCCCAGCTTCAGCACTGCTGGGTTTGGTGAGCCATGTTAGACTCACTTCTTTAGTACATATGGATAATTCTTTCTCTGGTACTAGGTATCTTTTATTTTATTTTTTATTGTCTTTTCAAGACAGAGTTTCTCTGTGTAGCCTGGCTGTCACGAAACACACTCTGTAGACCAGGTCAAACTCACAGAGATCCACCTACCTCTGCCTCTCAAGTGCTGGAATTAAAGGTGTGCACCACCACAGCCCAGCTTGGCATTGGGTATTTTAATGCTGGGATCCTTCCCTCGACTCACAGCACTGATTAGGCAGACATCCTCCTACCTGGCCACTCTTAAGGAAAGAGTTATACAAGGGCAACCTGAGGACGTCAAGGTTGAAATTAGAGTCATTTCAAATTATTTTGTTGAACCTGAATGTCATTTCATCTCTCCAGTGTTGAACAATGATACCATGTTTTTTGTTTTGTTTTGTTCCTGGGGATGAAGCAGAAAACCTTTAAGCATACAAGTACTTCTGAGCCTGGATCTAGACACACCTCCTTATATTCCTCACTATCCTCCTACCAGTGTGAAGCTTCATTCTGTGCAGTGCCTGAACAAACGTCTCCAATATCTGACTCTCACCCCTGGTCTTACTCGTCCTTGTCTGAGCCAGTTGCACCTGCCCACCAAGCCCCCTGAGTTTTGAAGATCTAGCTGGAGCCATTCCAGCTGGGGGACAGGTAAGGAAAGCTTCCTGTGCTGACTCCTGAGGGCTGTGATGGGTATTTCCTTTTTGTTCTCCATTGCTTATCTCAGTCACAGCCATCTGTCTAATATGCAACCTCTTGCTTAGGGGAAAAGCAAGTTGTTTTTAGCCTTTTGATACCTTACGCCTCAGCGGCAAGTGGGGACTTAATAAATATTGGTTGAACTAAGGAATACATTAGCAAGTGAATGAATGCATGCTAGAGAGTAGTGAATGTTGTCAGAAATATCACAGTCAATACTTACAGGGAGAAACACATGATCTATAGGTGTTTTGTAGTCACATTGGGTACATGTCTTGGGTCAAGCAACCTCTTGTTTAGGTGTACAATGGTCCTTGGAGAGGAGTAAGGAACCTATACAAACTGTCCAGTTTCTTCTTCAATAGATTAAGTTGTAATTCTGTTTTGATGTTTCCTATTTAGGACCTTTACAACTCTCCATGGAAACACTATGTCAGTGAGATGAATACCAAAACCTCAAGTTCTTCTTCACTCTTCCTGTTGTGATAGCCCTTGAGTTTTCTTCCCAGCACTGTGAAAGCCAACCCTGTCTTGTTCACCTACTCTGCTTACTACTTAGCACATGGTGGGTGTTTAATTAGTGTTAAAAAGCAGTAATCATAATATGAAGTAGGTGAAAGAAAAAGTCATGCAAAAATTTTAATGAAACAATGCACTAGACTTAAATGTGATTTCTTATTGATAAAACCCCCTATCCTCTCCATGTAGTATTAGAAACAGGAGTAAAAATAAGTTTATGTCATAGTCAAGAAGTTATTTAAGTTCACACTCCTCCCTCTTTTGATCATTTATTAATCCAAGAATCAATAGAGTCAATGAACAAGTGTGGGGGCCCACCAAGCCTGGTGCACAACTCTACATTTAATCCAATCCTTTCAGCACCTTTCCATTGTCTTCCTCTGAACTTCTAGGTCATTCTTCATTGTTCCTTCCTGCTGGCTATCATTATGTTCCTGATTCTGGTGGGTTTTTCCCCCTAAGATTTTTATTTTACATACATGGCTCTATGTATATATGCCATGTACATGCGGGTCGCCTGGAGGCTAGATGAGAGCATTGGATTTCTTGGAAGTGTAGGCAGTTGTAAGCCACCTGATGTGGGTACTGGGGATTGAACTTGGGTTCTTGGAAAGTGCAGCAAGGGCTCTTATGCACCAAGGTGTCTCTCCAGCCCTAACTCTGGTCTTTTCTGCTACTATGAAGAAATTTTCTCCAGACTTAGTGACTACTCTGGCATCAGAAGAGACATAGCCAGGAAACAACATACTTCTACACTTCTGGGGCCAGGCACAAACTTGTTATCACTGTGCAAAACTACCAAACACTTACCTACTGAATGAGATGGCTTACAGTCAGCAAGGTCCATTAGTGATGACAATGGCAGCAGATAATAGCAGCAACAGGTACGTGGTAATGGAACTCTGGCTATTCTTGAATACCAATGACCCAGCCTCCTTTATTTTGGGTGGGGGGAGAGGATTAAACCTCAAACCTGGCAGTGTGTTTCTTAGCTGGACCTCCAGCTGCCTCTGTCTGCCCTGTCTGTCCTCAACTTTTCAAGTAATAAGAAACTTTTTTTTTTGGACAGGTGAAATGGCTGACTTTAATAAAGACAACATTGCCTGGTCATTTGCACAGCTTGGAACAGCCAGGTGACTAGAATCTGACTGGTGGATGAAACCAGTTTCTAGGAATTTTCTTTATAACAGTGGTTTTGAAAGTTTCTGACAACAACCTCTTCCAACACACACACACACATACACACACACAAATATAGCTGTAAAACCAAAAGTTTTATGCAGAAATACCTCTGGTACATGGCTTAATCTGGTATCTTCTACTTAATTCCATATTCTGGAAATTATCGGTTATGTTGATTTCACGATCTTTTAGTGAGCCACTGTTCAAAAATATTATTGGTTCAGACAATGTCTAATGTTTTTATTTTTCTCTTTGTTCACTCCACAGTCCTATCCCTTGAAACACATGGGCACCCATTTTGGTTCATGGGCTCAAGGGCGCAAAGGAGAGTGTAGAGGGGATAACACCAGGGTCTCGGACAGGCCCAAGGCTGTAACAATCTGAGGTCTCTTGTCTGAGTGGCAGAGACATAAATGTGTATCTTATTTAAGACACTCTGGTGGTTTGAACGAAAATGCTCTCCATTTGCTCTTATATCTGAATACTTGGCCCCTAGTTAGTGGAACTGTTTGGGAAGGATTAGGAAGTGTGGTCCTTTTGGAGGAAGTGTGTCACTGGGGATGAACTTTGAGGTTTCAAAAGCCCATGCTATTCCCAGTTAGCTCTCTGTCCCCATGCTTGTGTCTCATCCTTCCATGGTGATCATGAACTCTAACGTTTTGGAACTGCAAGTCCCATATAAATTTTTTTTTGTCTAGAGTTGCCTTGGTCATGGTGTCTTATCATAGCAACAAAAAAGTAACTAAGACAGCCACTGTTATTTTGAATTTCCTGTGAGACTCATGGCCAAAGCTAATCCTCAGTGATGGTGACAATGAGTTGTGTGCTTGGGTTTGAGATCTATTTCTATTGCTTTGTTTCTGTTGTGTGTGTGTGTGTGTGTGTGTGTGTGTGTGTGTGTGTGTGTGTGTAGTGAAAGTGCCTGTGTTCTATGCCTTGAGAGGCCAGAGGAGGATGTCACGTTTCTCTCTCTTCTACTGGAAGGGAGCAGGCACTGTGTGAACATGGTGGCTCACTGAATCTGAATCTCACTGTTTCTGCTGAGCCAGCTAGCCTATGAACATTTGAGATCCATCTGTAGCCATCTCCACCCCCACAAACATAGCTTGTGGGTTACAGGCATGCACAGCCATGCACAGCTTTTATGTGGGTACTGGGGACTTGAACTCCATTCTCTTTCTGCTGCAGCAACTGCTGTTACTTGCTGAGCTACCTCCTGACCCTTTATGTGAGAGAAGGTTTGCAGAGGACAAAGGTACCAAAAGGTACTGTGTGTATTTTCCTTTCTCTCTGCAGCTTGTAGCACCTACCTGCTCAGCACTGACGTGTTTCCAGGTGCAGCCAGATGTGCTTTCCTTAAGTTAGGAAAGCTCATCTTTGTCACACTCTCCATTCTCTTTGAGGATCGTCATCACTGCTGTTGAAATGGATCTCCTCTCTGGACCTTTATGGTTTTCCAGTCCTCTAGATCCTATTCACTAAATGTCTCCCGTAAGAAATATTTGGAAGTAGTTGGAATTTCTCTGATCAGGCCCTGGCTCGCTCACAGTAATAGACATAATACATTGGGTAAACAGTCTTACTACGTCCTCACAGTGTAGGTGGTCAGGATTCTCCTTCCCCTAACTCCTTAAAAACGATAAAGCTGAGGATCAGAAAAGTAGTATGGCCTGCCAAGATCATGTGGCAAGTACAGCAGCCAGCTTGAAAGCCACTACATACAAATTAACTTTTAAGACAATGGTCTCTTTGGATTTTCCTTTCGAATCATAATGATTTTATCATGTCCACTTGTAAAGGCTTTGACACAAAATCCATTCACATGAGGTGACTTCAGGCTACCTACTGAGGTGTCTTCCATCTTCAGACACCTACCCAAAGAAAGTTGATTCCTTCTGCCTTGGGAAAAGGTTCTGACCTTCTTCAAGGTCCTTTCCCACTCTGGTCTAGGAGAGTCCTTCAACATCCTCCACAGCCAAATCTTAATTATTATTCAAGGACCACATTTACTCATTCATAAAATGTTTACTGAGTGCTTAGTATGTATGTGCCCGGGGCAGGGTCTGGGCAGAGCCAACATGAATGAGAACCTGTTCTTACACTCAAAGAACTCATTGTCTAGGAGGGGAGACAGGTATATAAAATAATCAAAGAGCACATGTAAGAGATGCTGTCTTGAAATCCAGGAGCCTTGAAGCACAACAAAGTGGCAGACCTTGAGCTGGTTCTTGAAGAGTAACTAGGAGTTTGTCAAGTGGAAGGGGTCAGTAGAAGACAGGAAACAGTGCACACAGAGGATCAACAACACAGAACATTGTGCTTATCAGCTGAGGTGTGTAACTAAACGTCACACCCAAGTATGATGCTCAGGACTTTCTTTTTATTTACACAAATATCTGCATATTTTCATCTACTCTCAAACATATACAATTACATGCCTATATTTTATTTATTTATTTTTCACTTTTTGAGACAGGGTCTCACTTGTGTAGCTTAGGTTGGCCTCAAATTCATGGTCCTCCTGGTTCAGCCTCACAAGGGCTAGGATTTCAAGTGAGTGCCACCATACCTGGCCATGTCTCCATCTAATAAAGATATTGTATCTGCGGCATGTTTGTGTATAAATATACACAAACTATTTATATACATACAATGTTAAATGTGCTGTATGTGTGAACATACAGGCATGCATGTTTTCTTCATTTTTTTCCCTATTTTTGAGGTTATATTAAACTAGCCCACTAAATAAAAGAAGAAAGATAAACAGAAACCAAGGAAATCAAATTTCCCGGATCATATTTGGAACCTCAGATTGTGCAATCGCATACACCTTGGGGAAAGTGATTGAAAAATGAGCCACAGGCACATAGTTCTGTTCAAGGACATTCCTTTACCAGGAAAAGCCTAAATGGACCTTGAAGACTCAAGTTCCTTTCTGGAAAGCCGTTAAAGAATAATGTCCCATACTAGTTAGCATTTCAGTCAAAAGTAAGACATGGGTAACAGGGCTGGAGAGATGGCTCAGCCATTAAAGCCTAGGCTGACAACCAAAAAGATGTGGGTAAGAAAGAGATTTTCCACCGAGTGGAGGCAGTTCGCATCTATCAGTTTTCAAAATAACTGTCAGGGGGGCTGGAGAGATGGCTCAGCGGTTAAGAGCACTGACTGCTCTTCCAGAGGTCATGAGTTCAATTCCCAGCAACCACATGGTGGCTCACAACCATCTATAATGAAATCTGGTGCCCTCTTCTGGCCTGCAGATATACCTGCAGACAGAACACTGTATACATAATAAATAAATCTTTTTATAAAAAAAAAAAACAAAAAACAAAATAACTGTCGGTCCAAAATTCCTTGCACGCCAGGCAGTGGTGCTCAGTGAGGAGAAAGGAATCAACTTCATATAATGCTGCTCAGGATTCTCCAGGAAGCCCATTGCCAACAGCTGCACTCCTCCCTTCTGGAAGCCTGTTGCTCCATCTCAAAGGATTGTGGGACTCCATTCTGTGGATGTGAAAAGGCTGTTGCCCTCTTGAATCGTCAGCATCAGCAGTGGGCATTACCTGCAGGAGACCCGCACAAGACTGGGCCCATTAGCTTTCCATCATGAAGAGGGGAGGAGCTCACAAGGCCTCTACCCTAGCCAAGGGTTTAGACATTTAATGGTTGCTAGGCATGAGTGACTTACAAGCACCCTCCTCAAGATCTGTAAGCAGTTAATGGATGCTGGGAGGGTTTTTTTTTTCTTCAATGGTGTAGCTGTCCACGAGTTGTTCATCTTCCTGTAAGTAACCCTTACTGATGTTTCTCTAGGTAACAGTCGAACTCATTGGTTCACTAAACTACACAGGTAGAATCACTTCTTTATGTCTGCCTGTGGTACCCTATTTGGGGTTAATAGACCCTGTTTATATTTCCTCAAAAAAAATTTCACACGACATGGGTGTTCAAGGGAGCTAACTTCTTGTGTTGCCCCCACATCCAGATCAACTCCCCAGCCAGCTCTCTGATGGGCTAAGGTGACCTTGACACAGACCATAGGGTCACTTGTAAGGTCACTCAAGACTGAAGACAAGCAGTTCATTTGTACTCAGTTCCTGGGAATCAGCACAAAATCAAATCCTGCTGATTGCAATATTTTCTTTTAGCAGGTAGTGATGGCTCACCCCTTTAATCCTAGCACTTGGAGGTAGAGGCAGGTGGATCTCTCTGAGTTCAACACCAGCCTGGTCTACAGAGTGAGTCCAGGATAGTCAGAGAAAGCCTGTCTCTAAAAACCTAAAAAACAAAACTGAAAACAAACAAACACAACAACAAAAAACAAAACAAAACAAAACAAAACAAAATAAAAAAAAAACAGAGTGAGTTCCAGGACGGCCTGGGCTACACAGGGAAAGCCTGTCTTGAAAAAACAAAACAACAGTTTCTTTTTAAAAATATGCCCCCTGACACTTTTATTCTTGTTTTGCTAATTCCTGTGGCCACTGTGGCCTCACAAAAAGGGACACACAAGTCACCTTATCGAGGAGAAGTTTATGGTGTGGGACATTCACAGGCAGAGGAGAAAGAGCCTTTTAGAACCAAGAAGTTGGATTGGAAGACGGTGAGACCTTGAAGTGAAGGAGCGGTGTGCTTTGTGTCTACAGCCTGGAGCTTCATGGGTGACAGCAGGTGAGTTTGAGGTGACAAAAGGGCTTGTCTTCATTTCTCTGAGGTGAACACAACCCCACTGAGAGCAAGGCAGAGAGGGCAGAGTGCCAGGCAAGGTTGGGGGAGACGAGACTCTTCTGTTATTCTTGGCCTTGATTGACAAGGGGAGAATTCCCAGGCTTTCTATGTTCCTAGAAAAGAAGATTGCAAGAGGGAAAAGTTTTGAGGAATGTCAACTAACTCCCCCAAAACATGCTGAGGCAGACCTACTAGGAGGAGTCATAAGTGCCCTGGCTCTGCTCTGTAGAATTCCCAATGCCTAGAGGTTGAGAAGGGAGCTTTCCAGAGGCCCTTGTAATGAGCCACTGGAAGGACCTAGTAGCGGAGTACCCCCCCCAGAGCTGCAGAGACACACAGTGCACACATCAGGCCATCAGCAGCCAAAGCCATCATCAATAAAAACAGATTTTTTTTTTTAAAAGATGGAAATCATAACAATGCCTGTCAGCCAGAGACAAGATCAGAACAGCCATGTAGCATAAGCTGGCAAGGAACCAGACATCCAGATGGGAGGACTAGGTACCCTCCAAATCCTAGGACAGCCTGGGTTATCTTCTTTTCAACACTAATCTTAGGAGAAAGGAGATTAGGTCTGATAGGTGAATATCCCAAAGAGGACAAGTTCAAGCTGAACAGACTAATTAGAGATGTTGTTGCTGGATGTATTTAAGTGCATGCTTTGCCTTTTGCCCAGTGAGATGGAGATTACAGGAGAACTTGAAGTTCATCAAAGTTTTAAGCTACATGCGTCTCATGCAGTTTGAGTTTTGTGCTATACAATGTTTGAACTGACTACATTTACTAGTAGGGATTGGCACAGATCACCATATACAGAGAAGACATATAACTTTTTTTTTTTTTGACATGGGGTCTCACTATTGTCAAGGCTGGTCTTGAACTTGAAGGCCCAAGTAACCCTGCCACCTCAGTCTCTTGAGTAGCTGGGAGTCCAAGCACATCCCACTGTACTTTGTGTCTATAGCCCGGAGCCAAAGGGGGTGATAGAATAATCTTAAAAATTATTTAGATGGGGTCAATGATCTATAGTTTATGTTGACCTAAATTGATGATCAGATTTACACGTCTACTGGGAGAGTCAATAGTTTTCTGATTAGCCAAGTGTTAATGAGAGCTTGAAGAAGCCAAGTTGTTGGTAGTCTATACTTCAACCTACAAACACTCAATTCTTTTATTCATATGTGCCTCAATTCCATTTCAAAGATCTGTAGGTCACCTACCTGGGTAAACTTTATTTTGTACCCTTCATGTGCTCTTAAGACTTTTCTCTGCTGTGATCTGTCTGTCATCAGCTGACCCTTTTGATCTATGAATCCCACTCTTAGCAATACCGACAAGTCTTAATTATTAAGGATAAATAATTCTTGGCACAAGGAGCAGTGGAGTCTACTTTATCATGGTCTGCATGCCATGTTACAGTTCCTAGAAACCTTTCATCTCTTCTCAGGTTAGCAACTCCAGATCTCTTTATAACTTACTCCAATCAAGTCTTTGCAGTTACTACTCTACAGATAATGCATGCTGGAGCTAAGTAGGGTTTAGAAAAAAAGGTCATAAGCCTGTTCTGTATCTACCCTTGCCAAAATGGTCATTGGCCTTCACTTTGCAAACACTGAGGGTGAATGTTCAGCTTTTAATTGACCTTTCAATATCATCCAAAACATTTCCTGTTTTTCTTCACTTTGTTTTGCGTTACCAACTACTGACACTTCTCTAATTTAAAGTCCTCTCCTCTTGTATACTGGATTCTCTGCTTTTCCTTCTCTTTGAATCCTGGCATGTTGAAGAGCCTCAGATCTCAATGCCTTCCCCCTCCTTTCTTCTTTCTTTTTTGTTTTTTTCTTGAGACAGAGTTTCTCTGTGTAGTTCTGGCTATCCTGGAATTCACTCTGTAGACCAGGCTGGCTTCAAACTCAGAGATCCCCCTGCCTCTGCCTCCTGAGTGTTGGGTTTAAAGGCCACCACCACCCTCACCCCAGTTGCATTTCTTTTTCTTTTTCTTTTTTTTTTTTTTAAGATTTATTTTATTTATTTTATGCATATGTGTGCTCTATCTGCATGTACACCTGCATTCCAGAAGAGGGCACCAGATCACATTGTGGACGGTTGTGAGCCACCATGTGGTTGCTGGGAATTGAACTCAGGACCTTTGGAAGAGCACTAGGCAGTGCTCTTAACCGCTGAGCCATCTCTCCAGCCCCTGCATTTCTTTTTCTATCTCATTTCCTAAAAGACCTTATTTAGGGCTAAGCCTTTAGCCACCATGCTGTAAATCTTAAATTCAAGTCTCCATTTCCAGCTTCTATAGTTTAGATTATCCAAGTTCACTGTCTTAGCTCGAGCTTCTATTACTGTGACAAAATACCATGACCAAAAAGCAAGTTGGGGAAGAAAGGGTTTTTTTGCCTTACACTTGTAAATAACAACCCATCATTGGAGGAAGTCAGGACAGGAACTTAAACAGGATTGGAACCTGGAGGCAGAAGCTGATGCAGAGGCCATGGAGAAGTGCTGCTTACTGACTTGCTTCCCATGGCTGGCTCAGTCTGCTTCCTTATAAAACCCAGGAGCACCAGCCCAGCGATGGCACCACCCATCATGAGCTGGGCCCTCCTCCACTGATCCCTAATTGAGAAAAACACTTACGGCTGGATCTTCTGAAGGCATTTCCTCAACTGAGGGTCCTTTCTCTCTGATGACTAACTTGTGTCAACTTGACACACAAAACCAGCTGGTATATCTGTTTAGATATTCAACAGGTAACCTCAAACTAAACACATATTTTTTAGTCAGTCTTTGTCTTTCTGATTCCCATATGTCCTCCCAATTTGGGGCCTAATGACAGTTCTCCTAGTTTGGCTTCTGCGGCTGTGATAAAGACTATGATCAAAAGCAACTTAAGAAGGGAAGGATTTATTTGACTTATATGTCCCAAGAACAGCCCATCATCAGGGGAAGCTAAGGCAGGAACTCAAGCAGACTAGAGACAAGGACCACAGAGGAATGCTGTACCGGCTTGCTTCCCACAGCTTGCCCACCTTGCTTTTTTATACAACCCAGGGTGCTACTTGCTCAGCGGCATGGCGCACAGTGGGTTGGACCCTCCCCCATCAGTCATTAATCAAGAAAATGTCTCACGGTCTTGCCTCCAGGCCAGTGTATGGATGTATTTTCTGAATTGAAGTTCTCTCTTGCCAGATGACTCCAGCTGTGTTAAAATGACAGTAGTGTCCTTTATTCTTGATTCTTTCCATGCCTCGACACTAGCTTGGGTACTTCTTCTGGGTACAGCCTTAAGTTGCCCTTGACTCACTAGTCTTCATCTTGCCTTAGGATACAAGAGAACCGTAGTCTTGCCTTGCCTCGTTTTCAGGTTCTGCCCTATGTTTGCTGGGTTTGCATTGTAAGCCCTAGTTAGCTCCAGTTTGTGTAAACCACAAAAGACCCTTTGTTCTTCTACAAGGCTCTGTTTGCCTTTGATCCCATGTTACTGTCTACTTGATGGCTTAGATTTATTTAACAATTCTTCTTACACTTATTTATGGCGTAGTTGTGCACATGTCTGTTCTCGGTTATATTTGTGAGGTCGGAAAACCACTTGGAAGTTGCTTCTTTCCTTCTACCACATGCGTCCCAAGAATTGAAATCAGGTCATCAGGTTTGGTGGCAAATGCCTTACCACTAAACCAGTGGTTCTCAGCCTTCCTAGTGCCACGACCCTTTAAAACAGTTCTTTGTGTTATAGTGGAACCATAAAAGTATTTTTGTTGCTACTTCATAACTGTAATTTTGCTGTTATGACTCATAAATATCTGTGTTCTCTGATGATCTTAGGTGATTCCTGTGCAAGGGTCATTTGACCCCCCACGGGGGTTGTGACCCCCACATGTGGAGAACCACTGCACTAAACCATCTCCCCAGCCCTATGGCTTAGTTTTAATGAAAGCCGCAAGTCTTTTTTTTTTTTTTTAAGATTTTATTTATTTATTGAGTATACAGTGTTCTGCCTGCATGTATACATTCACTCCAGAAGAGGGCACCAGATCTCATTTTGTAGATGGTTGTGAGCCACCATGCGGTTGCTGGGAATTGAACTCAGGACCTTTGGAAGAACAGCCGGTGTTTTTAACCTCTGAGCCATCTCTCCAGCCCCAAAAGCCGCAAGTCTTTAAATTATGTTTTCTGTACATGTTCTCCTGTAACCCAGTGTGCTAATTTCATGGCTGGTAGAGCACACATCATAAGAGAAGACATGTCAAGTATTCACTATTATTGCCCTGGTCTCTGTCTTTAAGGAGATTATCATCCAGTGTTGGCTGAGAATTTATCCGACACTTGTTTGGCCTTAGCTACTTAGCACATGATTTGGGAAAGATTTTGAGTCCTTATGCTCAGAAGAAAAGAATTCTGTTATCAGTTGGCAATGGGCACCATATTGATGTTGGGGAAACCTTGCTTCATGCATTGATCATGCAGTTGGTTTGTGCCAAGGTGGCCTGTTGGAAACAAAAAGTCATAGGGGCCAGTTTATGTTTAGAAAGCATGGCATGGTTTGCATACATGGTATGAGTCAGCTAAAACACGGCTGACCCTGGATATCCTAGGGCTATGAGTCAGCACAAAATGGCTAACACTTGTAGGGGTTAGATAAATTAGATTTAGAAAATATATAGGAGTTTCTGATACTGTCTCTTAATTCGGGCCTGAAGAGCATTATCAGCATGAAGTCAGCAAAAACAGGAAAGACTCAATAGACTGAAAAACAAGTTTGAAGTCAGGAAAACAGGAAAGACTCAATAGAATTGAAGAAACAAAGTATCTGGCCTGACATTGTTTTCAGCTGCTAAGTGGGCAGAGCCCAAATTAAGCTGAAACAGAGTTCCTCCTATTTAAGGACAGTGCGTGGAGCCCAGAGGAGAAGAGGCCCCTGATGCTAGAGAGCTCCAAGAGTCCTGCTGAAAAAAGGGCTAGCCATTGATGGCCAGCTCTCTCCCTGAAGCAGAAAGAAGCCGGTGAGCAAAGAAAGCCTAAGCAAGACCCCAAAAGGCCAAGGACTGGACCCTGTGGCTCAGCTTTTGCCTAGAGGGGTTTGATCTGTCCAAACAGTGGCCTAAAGGAAACGGTGCCTGGCTTTAAGGACTGAGGCAGAGCAGCTGAATTCCTGATTCAAAAGAAGTAAGTTGGCCTGCAGACGGCTGGGGTCTCCCACAGAAAGCATGAAGCCTTATTTAAGGTGAGACTGCAATAACCAACTACCCTGACGAACCTGCATCTGAGAGATCCAGAAAAAGGACTGCTAAGTGTGTTAAAGAATCTACAACAAAGACTGTATTCCTGACGACTGAGGACCTGCCCCAGAGACTGTATCATTCTAAAAGGTTATGAAAGTAGTTGTTATAATTATCAATAGGTTTAGTGGATAGGTTAAAGGGGTTGTAGGATTTTATAGGATTAATAGTTAAGAAATTGTTGGTGTTTGTTATAAGTGAATTTAGTAATAAATAAATAAGTGTTAAATAAAAATTTAAAAGTTCGGTTACAAACACTAGATTACCGGGGAACCCCAAAGCAAATACTGATGTAATCATTTATGTAACTATTTTTGGCCGAATGCCCCTTTTGTGTGAGTTTTCTATGAATATGATCTTGAAGCCAGGGACAATAGCCAGCACCTTTGTCTTTGCCAGTCTACCTGTATGTGTTTGTTTGTGAGCCCCTGCGTTTTACTTTGTGTAGCCTCTGTACCAGTCTACATGTATGGCTGTACCTGCTTGTGTGTGGCCTGTGTGTGCCAGCATACTCCTGGGAGCTTGCTGGAGGCTGCCTGCCTAGTAGCCTGTGTGCCGATGAATTAAACATGTCTTGTCTGCCCATGGCTTCTCAAAATCTCTTTGACATCCTGGTCTCCTGTGACTATCCTGGCATCAGAGCTTGGACCTCACACCTCCTTGGGCCCAAGAGACATGTGCACTGGTTCACTGTAAGATCCAGGTCTGCTTAGCATTCCATAGCAAGCAGTTCTTGACTCCATGGACTACAGTGGGGTTTCTTCTAGTTCTCAGAAAACAACAGTCTGTCATTTGTTTTTATTTGCAGGTTTTTAAGTTGCATTTTTAGTCAAAAATTTAAGTGAATGTATCTTCTTTTTGTCTGATCACCACAGATAGAATGTTTCCCAGTCTGGCATCCAGTAACAAGGTGAATGTTCTGGTCACATCCAGCCACTAGGGAGCGCATGGCCCAGCTTTAGCTCTGTCTTCTTTGTTTCTCTGTCTGTTGCCTCCCCACATTTCCTCCCAGAGTCATTTCTTCTTGATGTACAGGCACAGTTGTCAACAAATTCAGCCCTGAATGTGTATTTCTGCCTTTGGATTGAAGCACCAGCCCCACTGATATTCTCAGTACAGTTTGTGCTGGGCCCTTCGATAGGCACCAAGCCTTTCAGAAACCTGAAAAAAAGAGGATCCCACAAAAGTCTTTCCAATAGAACAATTGACTCATAGCAAAAACAATGCAAAAGACCCCGAGGCATATTTGTGTGGTCACTAAGTTTAGTGAACTGTCCCCTGATTTTCTAGCCTTAAAACGGCCTGAAATCTCTAGTTTAGAAGGGAGAACTGAATTGAGGTAGCAATTCTAACTTTGTAGAATAAGAAATTTTCAGGAAAATTGTACAAATTACTTAGCAGGAGAAGAATCTGCTCATCTTACATTTCTAGTGCTGTGATACGACACCATGACCACGTGTGTCTTATCTTATAAAAGAAAGTGTTTAATTTGGGGCTTATAGTTCCAGAGGGTTACAGTCTATGACTGGCATGACAACAGGCAGGCAGGCACAGTGCTGGAGCAGTAGCTGAGAGCTCACAGCTTGAGACACAATCATGAGGCAGAGAGAACTAACTGGGAATGGTATGGGCTTTTAAAGCCTCAAGGCTTAAAAGCTCCCAGGGACAAATCTCCTCTAATAAGGCTACACTTCCTAATCCTTCCATATATTTTCTATTTGATTTTTAATTGGTTAATTAGTTCCACTGACTGGGTAACAATATTCAAACATGTGAGTCCGTGGGGTCCATTCTCACCCAAATCACCACACAATTTTTCTGGTCCCATATGTAATAAGATATTCAACTGCATCCTCTCAGTTAGGCTGAGATTGGTGGGCTGATCTCTCTGTGTGTAGATATCTGGTACTTGTGTGGAGGAAGTTCACTAGTAGTCGAGACAGCCGGAGGGGCACCTCTACACACACCTAGCTCTCCTTCCTGTTGTCCTGCCACAGCCCTTCTTTTCATCTCCCTAACCCCTGACAACATGTCCTAAAGTTTTAAGCTCTTTCTCCCAAAGACTTCCTTATACTCACTCGCTTTGCTTTGTTAATTTCCTTTATTTTTCTTGTACCCCCCCCCAAGCTTCCCTTCCCATAAACCAGACCCTTAGAAGGAATTTCTATGTGTATCTGATGGATTGGTGTGAATTGTCAGTTTTTGCTCCAGACTGGGACTTTTTAGGTGAGGTATGGGTTCATGTAACATGTAGGAAGAGCCTACTTTTGTTCTCAAACTATGGGCAGGAAGACAGATTGAAAACTTGGTTGCTAATTAGAAAAATCAACAGTGAACAACCAAATAGAAAAGAAATTTTGTGAGACAGCTAAAACAGGTGATGACATTCATCATGGGGTGCTTGCTACAGACCTCTCTTTACCGTCACCAACACGTTGCCTCCATGTCATACCATCCCAACTTCCTCCGCTACCCTGGGGTCAATGTTCCATGGAAAATCTCTCAAGTTTTTTATGTCTCAGAATGGGATGAGAAATATTTCTTATTTTAGTAACTGGCACCAGAACTCCTTTTAGGAAGGAGGACATCTGTCAAAAACAACAATGAGGGCTGGAGAGATGGCTCAGAGGTGAAGAGTACTGGCTGTCCTTCCAAAGGTCCTGAGTTCAATTCCCAGCAACCACATGGTGGCTCATAACCATCTACATTGAGATCTGGTGCCCAGGCATATATGTAGACCAAATACTGTATACATAATAAATAAATAAATGTTTAAAAAAATCAGTAACAATGAATCCGGGTATGGTGACGCATGCCTTTAACCCAGCACTCTGGAGGCAGAGGCAAGTTGTTCTCTGAGTTCAAGTTTGATCTATAAAGAGAGTTACAGCACAGCCAGGTCTGCATAGAGAGACCCTGTCTCAAGCACTCAAAACAAAACAAGACAAAACTATGCAGGGGGAAGGATTAGTGTAATCCTGGTAGCAACTGCTTGGAACTGGAGTGTGGCTATTCAGAAGTTATTACAGGTATAGATGCAGATATGTATGGCACATGTATGTAACAGTAAATTTTTATTTATCACGCATATATTAATATTTTACAATTACCTAACAATTGCCTATAAAATTCCTAAATCATAAACCCAAACCTTAACTCTAAAATCTAGCACGTAAAACTTCTTAATACCAATAATATAAACATTTAACATTAGCCTAAGGTTCCTCAAAAGGATATTTTTCTCTGGGCGAGGGTCCTTATGGATGGCTGGTCTTCATACAATCTTTCATTCTAAAAGTCTCTTAAAGTCTCTGAATTTTGTCCATCAGATCCTAAGACAGTTTATCAAGCAGGAAATCGCCTTTGTGGTTTTAAGACCAATCATTTAACATATGAAAAGTCTCCCAGGCAGCTCACCTGTTCAGATGCTTATGGCCTGCGAAGGTCGTATTTCAGTATTCCATCTGATCTGAAGTCCCTGGCTCCGAGGAGGAAAGACAATTCCGTGCCTAGGTGCTAGAGAATCTCAGGGAGAATCTGTCTCCTCTCCAGACCCAAAATGGGTCAATATATGATGGTGAAGCTTTCCGATGATGAGGAGGAGGTGAAACAGAAAGAGGAGCCAACCTCTGTGTATGTGAATATTGACTTAAATACCTTTGCCAGAAGCTTTCAAGCTCTTTTCAAGTTATGTCCCTGGGCTTTGTCTCTTCAAAAGCTTTTTGCAGAGGGGCGTGAATTCACAGGCAGCGGCGGTCCTCCGGGGATGGGCGCCCCAGGGCATGTCCCCGCCCCCAATCCCAGGAATAAAGAGGTCCTCTGACCTGAGCGAGTTCCCAAGGATATGTCTCTTGGGAAGTAAGTCTTTTATCTTAATGTCCAGGCTTTTGCTATCCCAATTTCCTATGCTATTAAATGCTAACACTAATCCTACCATACATGTATATATAAATATGGGTGTGTGGGTGGGTGTATCTGTGTGTGTGTGTACATTCATATTTCTGTTTTCCAGGGTTGCCTGCTATCAAGGCTTATGATTGGTAATGCTCACCAAATAAGGCATGGTCACAAATGCCATGTGTGACTGGAGCATTCCTGTGGTGCTAGAAAATAATGTAGCATGTCTAGGGAACATAGGGGTCCAGCTTGAACGAGCTCACTAGGTGGAGCCTGGGACAACTTAAGCCCCAATAGTGATGGTGATAGCCCTTAGCCCACCAAACAAAAAAGAACCATGTGCTCAAACTGACATCAGTAAAGAGCAGTAAGTGACTGTGACAGAAAGGGACCTTGCCTACAACCAAGACACAGAAGGAATGCAAAGCTGAGAGAAGCTCTCTTCGAAAATCATCTTCCTGAGTGTTGACTCAGGCAAGAACCAGCACTGGAGGTGAAGCTGGTAAATGAACATTCAACAGAGAAAAGGGAAGAAAATTGGCCTATGCTTTGAGCCTGTGACCCAAATTAATCATCATCAGTGAGACACATTGGCATTGTGTGAATGATGGTCATCATGCAGCAATTCCTGATAAAAATTCACAATTGGATCTACTTATTGACATATTCAAAGAATCTGGCTAGTAGTCTTCAAAAGATGGCAAGGTCTTGAAAGATAATCAAATATTGAAGAACTCTTTGAGGTTGTAAGAGAGTCTAAAAGGACAGATGCTTACATGTAATGTGTGATCTTGGATTGGCTTATGGATATTATTGGACAACTAGCAAATTGAAAAAATTGAATGGTTTTGTGGGTGGGTGTTTAGTGTTACATCAATGCCTATTTTCTGATTGTGATGGGTATATAATTGTCATTGGGAAAAAACACACATTGAAGGGCTGGGCATGTAGTCCAGTTGACAGAGCGCCTGCCTAGCATTCATGAAGCCCTGGGCTCAATCCCCAGCACTGTAGAAATGGGGTGTATTAGTATATTCCTGTAATCATAACATTCAGGAGATGGGGGCAGGAGGAAGTTCAAGTTTATTCTAAGGAGTGTAGTAAATTGGAGGTTAGCCTGGGGGACAGGAGACCCTGCCTAAAACAAACAATCAAACAAACAAACAAAACATAATCAAGAATTTAGTGGGTCATCATAGGCACCTGTTCTCAGGTGGTTCAGAAGGAGAAGAAAATAATAAAAACATTGGGAAACAAGAGTTGTTGAAACATTTCGATAGAGGTGCATGTAAAATGTTTAGGATTGCATCACACCTGGATTTCAAAAGTGTATGTGGAAGGAGATAACACAGTTTTGGCAGAATTGGTCCCTGAATCAGATTACAGGCACCTTCACACTTCTGCTGTTTCTATTTCCCATGCTTTCTATAATGCACAGACTTTTTACCTTTTCATAAAACAAAGACACAATAATCACAATCTCTTCGTGGCTCTATTATTTGAAAACAGAGCCAATGTCTCTGACCGCCAAACAAAATGAACTTTCTCTAGCCCTCCTTTTAGCCTTGCCCTCAGCCTTCTGCTCCAGATAAACTGGTATTCTAATGGCCTCCTGCCTGGTCCTGCATGGCCTAGAAGTGATTTTACTCACATCTGCCTCAGATTCTCTCTCCATCTCCTCCACCTTTTAAAGTCCCTCCCATTAGCACACAAACACAAACACACAGTTTGCAACTCAGATTCCTATCCACCCTACTCTGACCACCCAGTCAAAACACACACACACACACAGTTTGCATCTCAGATTCCTATCCACCCTACTCTGACCACCCAGTCAAAACAAGGCTCTCTTCCAGCATTACTTATGAAACTTGGCAATTTTAAAATTCCAATGCAATAAATATTTATTGAGTGTTTATCATGTGAAAATAACCCTACAAGGTACTGAATGGGTCTCCAAGATAAATAAGGCACTCTTTCTCTAAGTAGGGTATGAAACAAGTACTCAAGATTATAGCTAAGTGCAGAATGGTAGACAGAGCTCTGGGATTTGGAGGCAGGGTCAGTGAAAGGATCCAGTGCTGGTTGAATGCATGTTGCAGGTCAGAGACTGTCATTTAATACTTGCAACAACCCATCTTACAGAAGTGAAATATAAGTTTGGAAATGCTTTTAAAATATGAACTTGATTTGCATATCTAATCAAGTGGTATCGAAGAGCCAGAATTCAAAGATAGGTTTGTTTGGCTTCAAAGTCCCATCCTTTTGAGCCCCTCTTATCTAGTTATAGATAAGTTAGAGGTTTCATCAACATGTAGGCATCAAGGTAAGGCTTGGACTATGGGTAGGATGAGAGCATCAGGCAAGGAGAGGTCTGCTTAAAATTCATAACCAAGTATGTAAGAAGGTACAGAGTTCATTTAAGTAACAGTTAAGGCATGGGTCCCTGGAGCATGCAAACTGAGGGAATAATTCGGTAGTAATGACTGTCCTGCATCTTGTGGACCTCCTTGGATAACACTTATGGCATCCCCATAAGGTGCTGTGCCAATACAGTTTTCCTGCTTTTACAATAGTAACCACATTTGCATATACAATCAAGTGATACTGAAGAGCTATCACTGTGAAATCTAGTGGCTTAAATGGACTCAGATTTCTGTGGGTTCCCCGGGGATGGGGGAAGCTTCCCAGTTTGTAGAGATGCTAGTGGGTTTGCCTGGGCTCACCAAGCAGCTCTAGCAATCTGACTTGTTAGTTAGAGAAGGTAATCTCAGCCTCTGTTCCGTGCCTAATGGAAGACAAAGAGGGAGAGATGTGCAGCTCTCCCACACAGCTGTTTCAAAAGCCTGGCTCAAGTTTATACACAGCACGGAGTTGGCAAATTGGACAAGATTAGTGTCACAGATTCTGAAGACCAAAGCAAGTCACAGGACCAATTCAAATTTAAGGAGGGAGGAACGAGTGCACATATTTGTTTGTTTTTGAGACTAGGTCTCACTCTGTACCTGATGCTAGTCTAGAACTGCGAGTCAGGGTATTCTCAAGCTTGGACCAATTCTTTTGCCTCAGCACCTGAAAGTTCTTGGATTACAGGTGTAAGCCATCATGTTCAACCTTTGATTGACAGGAGTTTTATAGATGTGGTGAACTTACCTGTAGCCTACTATTGATGAATACTCTAGTTTATATTATAAATCTAGTTATAAAACTGGGATGATGCAGTTTTTCTAAGGCTGTAGTTAGGAAGGGGCAAATCCAGATTTGAACCCAGGTCTGTATTAGTGTAGAACCTGATCTGCACGCTATGTAGTAGGTGAGGCTGAGTATGGTATGACTATGAAGGTGATGGTTTCTAATTGTAATTCAGACAAATCAATCACTGTTGATAGATTTTGTGTAGAAATAAACAAAGACCACATTTGTGCCTAGAAAGAGTTCTCTGAAAGGGATAGGCCCGTGAGTGAAAGCTGAGGGACAGTGATACCAGCAAAGAGCTCCTATCATGGTCAAAGGGGAAAGCAAATGTGTGTGCCAGTCACAGTGACTTCATGAGACTCGATCTGTCACCTTTAAGGAAATTGCTTCGAAAGACATTGTGGAGTTACGATGTAGGGTTGGCTCTTGATGTGTCACAGTGGAGGAAGGGTTAAGAGAAAACTGTACTTCTGAAGTTATAATCTACAGTTCATATAAAAAGGGAGGATGTTACGAGAGCTGAGAAGGAAAATCAATGTCTGCTGTGTAAGCCTTGCTCACTTTAGAGAGTCAGCAGAGAAGCTGCGTGACGGACATTGGTAGACTGCCATTGTTGGACCAACTGGACCATGGCCTGTATGTAAATCACTCTAATAAATCACACACACACACACACACACACACACACACACACACAACCATTTCCCAGGGGTCACATAAGACCACCAGAAAACACAGATATTTACTTTATGACTCCTAACAGTAGTAAAATTACAGTTATGAAGTAGCAAGGAAAATAATTTTATGGTTGGGGTCACCACAACATGACGAACTGTATTAAAGATTCACAGTGTTGGGAGGATTGAGAGCCACTGCTCTAGAGAACCCACACTAATACAGAGAAAACGCCAGATTCCCCTGGGGAGGTTTCGAATGCATGTTCAGAAGCTGAGGTCAGGTGCTGAAGGAGTAACCAGTTCACCATAGAGAGAGGTCCGGGAAGAGACTATAGCCTGGGTGAAAGGTCTTAGTGTTGCCTGCTTTCTAAGGTCATCCTGATGGTACCAGAGCAGACCCAGACTGAAGACAGTCAGCTGGAAGGAGGAACAGAGGCAATGGGAAGGAACGATGGGGTTTCCAATGCCAAGGAGGGCGGCTCTCTGGATGAAGAGGCTGAGGCTGCTAGCGGCCGTTTCCAGGTAGATGATTGTCTGCACAGAGGATGAGTGGGCTTGAGAGATTGGTGAAACGGTTTTTGAGTTAGGATCCTTCTGAAGAGAACCCTGTACTGGTTCCCTCCTCCACTCCAGAGAAACACATATCATAAAGTAGGTCGCGTACAATACCAAAAGGTTTGTAAAGACAAGCACAGTCAGGAGGTTTACGAAGTCAGTGCATTGCAAGGAAGAAGGAAACCTCAGATTTTTAACAACTAGGAAGTAAAGTAGTCTTATTCTCACAAGAAGGGGTAGAATATGAATTGCCTAATTGGTGGTCACATTGTAACTTGATTTAGAGCCTAATTTCTTCTCGTGGATACACAGTCTGGTCTTTGAAAGGGCGCAAGTGAGGATGAGATGCAAGAAATGAGAGTGAGATCTAGAGAACTTGAGAGAGACAGACACATAGAGAAGGGACAGAATTACAGGTTAAACTAAGAGTAATAATAATGATAATAATCATAATTTATTAAGGTTAAAGTGTGTATAGGGTATTTTATGTGTATTATTTTGATTAATCCTTGTAGCCACTCTTCTGTGGAACCCTGTCCTTTGACGATAACAGCCATTATTAGTACCTTAATCAGAAGAGCTCTGATTGCCTGCTAGCGCCTTTCAACAAGGTTGGGCCTGCTGACTCTCCTTTCCAGAAAGACAGTATGGGCAATGTTATTAGACCCTCACCTGATATTCTAGTCCCTCCCTTGATTCTGCATTCCTCTCCCAGGTGTATGCCATTTTGTTCCAGGTGCATGCAAGTAGTCTCAGGAGGTGCAAGAGTATATAGGAAAGTTACATAGTATCTACTATATACGTGTGTGCGTGTGCGTGTGCGTGTGCGTGTGCGTGTGTGTGTGTGTGTGTGTGTGTGTATAGTATAAGAGTACATAGTATAAAGTTAACTGAAGAGAGGAGTCTCTATGAGCTCCCCCCATAGAGCTATATGGAAGCCATTACTCATACCAGATTGAGGATTTCTGTAGTGTAGCTTTCAGATCACACACTCCCGTAAGCAACCCCTTACCTGGGTATGGCTCTCACCACCCATATGCCAGCCCATAACCATCTGTAACTCCAGTTCCAGGGGATCCCACACCCTCTCCTGCCCTCCATGGGCACTGCACATATGAGGTACATAGATATACATGGAGGCAAAACACTCATACAAATAAAAATAAATAAATCTTTAAAAAATTGTTACTTTAATCCATGGTTGGTGCCCTCTTTGGTGGTAAAAGGATATTTCTCCCCAGAAAATGTTGCACAAGATTCTCCAAGATAGGAATTATTACTCCAGATGAGAGAGCTGAGATTCAGAATAGTCCATGCGAAACTCAACCATGTCACTGACAGAAATGGAGTTTAGTGTGACCCTAAATTTTTAATGCTATTTGCTAGAAAGATTGTTAATTGCTATAGCAAACAGCTGTCAAATACAATGGTTTAATAAATATTTATTTCTTGTTCACATCACATTTGGTGTTTTGTGTGTGTGTGTGTGTGTGTGTGTGTGTGTGTGTGTGTGTGTGTGT
>CAJQZJ010001058.1:1240364-1253059 GCA_907164525.1 Lophiomys imhausi
TGTGTGTGTGTGTGTGTGTGTGTGTGTGTGTGTGTGTGTGTGTGTGTATGCACCACTCAGAGGTCAGAAGAGAGCATCAGATCCCTTGGAGCTTGTGTTATAGGCAGCTGTGACACAGGGGCTGAGACCTAAACTCTGATTTTCTGCAAGAGCAGTAACTTCTCTTAACCACTAAGCCATCTTATAGTTAACATGGCTTTAGTTTAAAAACAAGAAAAAAAAAATCAACAAAATGGAAGAGGACCTAGAAACCAACTTACACTGTCATGTTAAGTTGATATAATTACTTTAATTATCAAATGGGTTCACATCTCACGAAATCATTTTTAAATTATTTTTGGGAATAGAGAGGATATTAATAGAGAATGAAAAAATAAATAAAACAATATGTTTTAAATTTGAATCAATGTAATCACCATGAGTAGATACTTGACTACAACTTGCTGAGATAGTGAGCAAATAGATATGATATTGAGAATTAACTTATGATCATCCATATTTTGTACTTAATATTGTAAGAATTTCCATGTTAAACTAGTATCCTAGTTCTTAGTAGATCCAGGAACTTCTCTTACAGATAAGGGTCTGAAGAGAGGAGGAGGTCTCCTTTCAGAGACCCCATAGCAGTTGCATCTGAATTGCACATGCTCTCTAGTGGCAGACTAGCTCACTGGCCAAAAGGATGGGCACCGCATTAATGGTGGAACAGAGCAGTGGACCGAGTGTACTCAGGTTTCCCACTGCCCTTGGTTCCAGTAAGTAGAGGACGGTAGTATGGTGCTTTGAATGAGAAATGTCTCCCATAGGTTCATGTATCTGAACATTTGTTTCCAGATTACTGGTGTTGTTTGGGAACTTAATTGAACCTTTAGGAAGTGGAACCTTACTGGAGGAAGCATGGCATGGGGGAAGGCTTTGAGGGTTGCATAGCCTGACCCCACTTCTTCCTCTCTCTGCTTTCTGTGTGTGGGCGATTTCTCTGTTATGATGGACTCTATCCTTTGAAACTATAGGCTAAAATAAACCATTTCTTCCTTAAGTTTTAATTTTGTCAGGGTTTTTTACCACAGCAATAGAAAAGTAGCTAATACAAGTCCAAACCAGACGGCTTGGTACTTAACTCCTGGGCTCAGTAATTCAAAGGAGTCATTTCCAACCCGTGCTGGGGCAGGTATACTGTCAGATTCCCCTGTGGTGTGAAGGTGGTGTGTGGGGCCATAATTATCTACAGCTATGTTTCCCAGCATGAGTCTGCAAAGAGGAGAATGAAATTGGCCACTGAAGGAGAACAGGACCACTTGGCAGACTCCTAGAAATTTCAAACATGGCTTTCACATCCTCAGCCTTTCTCATTCTTACAGATGTGTAAGTATAATAGCATCACCTCTCATTGTCTATAGAAGACATGCATAAACACCCTCCAAGAAGGGCACAAAACCCTATCGTAGCCACACACTGCGGTGTGGTTATCACACATGGTGGTGGTGGCTGTACCTTGTGCAGTTTGAGATACAACAAAGCTAATAAACATTCACCTTCCCCCTCCATAGTTTGTGGACTGACGTTTGTTCTTGCCATAGACCTTAGCAACTTTCCAGGACCCCACTTTTCTTTTTACCCTTTCCTCTTAAAAATGAAGCACCTCACAGCCTCTAGACCTTAACATATTCAAGTTACCAGCACCACTGCTCTTATGCTCCAGGGCCATTATGAAGTAAAATGCAGGTTACATGACCCCAGGCACAGCTATCCTTGACAGCTGACCTGGTGGCTGAGGGAACCACTCAGTGATAATAAATGGGTTCCATGAATGCCTCATGGTCCAGGCAGAAGAGAGAGCTTTCATTATGCTTTCCAGAACGGCTTGCGATTTTAAGTTTATGACTTTTTTTTTAACCTGGAGTTTTCCATTTAATATTTTTGGATCTCAATTGACTGTAACTGAAACCTCAGGAAACTAAATGGAAGACTAGAAGAGAGAAACGACTCCAGGGCAGTTTACTGTTTTACTAGTGTTTTCTCACACTGTGTTTCTGTCATTAACAGTCAAAAGTGATCTGACTGTGAGAGAAACTGGAGTCTAGATTGACCAGCTCCATATGGCAAATTCATTAAAGAGTGGTCATTACAACAGGGGCTTAGGAGACTTGGAAGCATTGCTGAAAAACAGTTTGGGTAACCAAATGTTCATAAAAATTAATCATGTCTCCTTCTTTCCTTCCTTCCTTCCTTCCTTTCTTTCTTTCTTTTTGGTTTTTGAGACAGTGTCTCACTATTTGTTCTGGCTGTCCTGGAACTCACGATGTAGACCAGGCTGGACTCCAACTTGAGGCAGAGGCAGTCAGATCTCTCTGAGTTAGAGGCCAGTTTGGTCTACAGAGAGAGTTCCAGGATAGCCTGGGCTACATAGAGAGACCTTATCCCAAGGAATAATTTAAAACAATAGAATAAAACTTGAAATTGTGATGTTTATACTATATGTCAAAGACAAGCATATATATATAATGAAACTAGTAGCCAACTATGGAAGTACAGTCTAGGCATAATGTTATTATGCACTATGTAAAGATTATCCTTGTATTATTCAAATGTGGATTTCAGTGCCTCCATGTCTGGTTACAACCCTTATTCTTGAGAATCTCCTGTCTCAATGTTATATAAACATTGGTTCCCAATTGTTCCCTGATGTGTCAATAAAGAAGTTTAACAGCCAATGACTGAGCAGAGGAGAGCATAGGGCTGAACTTCGTGCCAGCCAGGAGAAGGAGAAAGAGGAGGAGGAAGTAGGGAATTCAGCCACAAGGAAAGGTCCAGGAGACAGCATGAAAAAAAAAAACTGCTGGAGTAGAGGAAGCTATACAATGCAAGTATCTTAAGGATTTTGATTGGGAGGAAGCTAGATTAGCTACCTCTAGGTAATTAGAGGGTTAGAATACAGTAATAACTGCTCAGTGTTATGCCTTATAGTTATTAAATAAATAGCATAGTCCAGTCTGAATTATTTGGGGGCTAGCCAGGTTAAGAGAAAACTGCAGCACTTTTAAATGTACACTAACAGTATAGTTCCCTTAGTAAGATATCAATGTCTGTACCTGTAGGGCTCATAGATGGTGATGGGAAAACACACAAATTTCCAGTTAAAATATGGAACAATGTCACGTCCCTCTCGACCAGCAAGAACGACGCAACTCGCAAAAGCTCTTCTCAAGCAGTTTATTCAGGTCCCTTGAAAACAGTCTTCCAAATGCCCAGGCAGACCCAACCCACAGGCTAAATACTATATGAACAGCCAATCAAGTAAAGCCACGTGGTGCTATCTTAGAGGCCCACGTATGCGGAAGCAAGCCAGATCAGCGGTCTTAGCCAAATATGGACTTGTTTACCACCGAGAGCGCTCACCGTCGGGCTGGTGGAAGGCGGAAACCGGCACCATCTTTAGGGCGCGGCACGTCACAGCTTTCTACAGTTCCCCCTTTTTTATTTTTACTAAAGTTGGTAGAAGTCCCTGGAAAGGCTTCCTAATCCCCCTATCTGGGGATCTCACGGTGGGCCTGAGCCTGTAGGAGGGCGGTGCTCAAACTCTTACCCGTCTCTGGGTCAGCCTCCCCACTTGGGACTGCCCTGTCTTAGGTGGCCGAGACTTACCCGTCTACTCCGTCATTGACTTGCCAGACCCTAATATCCGTGGAACGAATACCTCAGTGGGCAGGGACTATGCTCAGTGAAGATTTAAGGCTTCATGGCAGCGAGCCATGCCTGAGGGGACTGGCCCGCCTCAATGGCGACAAGGGCCTGTATAATCATGGCTGCATTACGCTTCTGTGTGGCTCTCATCTTGTAGATGCACCATAGGCAAACCAGAGAGGCTATTATCATCAGTATCGCCAAAGAGCCTACGCCCGCCCACTCCTTAAGATGATCCATAGCTGTCTGCATCCAGGAAGTCAAACCAGTAGCCAGGCTCAAATCCACCCGAGTGGAGTTGATGTGGACGATTGTCGCTCTCAGCTCTCTCATCAAATTTTCAAATTCAGCCGACCAATCCTGTAAGAGGAACTTTGACAATTGTCTAGACAAATTAGCAGCCTTTGTAAAATTTTGATACTGCACGGAAGTAACACACAAACCTTGCATTTTCCACTCACACCCCAATTGTGCTAGTTGCCAAAGAGAATCAGTCTGTTCTTGTATTAAATCTATGCGTTGATTAACTATCATAAGGCCTCCTTTGAGATGAGAATTCATAGAGGTCTGAGTATCCAATGCCTGTGCCACAGTGGCTGAGATGTTATTCAGGGCATTGGCAGTCTGTATAGAACTAGACAAGGCAATAGCTGAGGCAGTAGCTCCCACAGCAGCAATAGTGATGGCAGTAACAATAGCTGCAGTGATGCCAAAATCTCTTTTAAACCTGAATAGCATCATGGTATTAGGGGCCTCTACAGGAACTGGTACATATCGAGGCATTCTAGTCACCACAGACACAGGAAAGGCTGTGGCATTCCAGCATAGGGCATAAAAACATGTGCCCGGAGTGCATACTAACTTTTCTTCACCCAAGGATGCACTCCCATTACTTACAATCCACAGAAAAGGAGGCCAGAGACATACTGGTGAAGCTGAAAAGGTCTTATTGCGGTAAGAATGAAACAAAGAATTCCAAGTACCAGAGCCACTACCGCTAGAAAAATCCAATCTGGTAGCAGACCCTAGGGAAAAATTACCTCTTTGATAAATTCCTTCCCCAAGCATAATGACAGGTCCCAAGTCCATGCAACTTCCATTTACCCCACACAAAAGCCACAAATCAAAAGGATTGGTGGCAGTCTGCTGAGGATCCCTAGTAGATATATCAAGCATTCCTGTACAAGACTTATTCACTATATTACTAATCATGGGGCTAAAGGAAAAATAATCTTGTTGAACCCAAACTGCTCTGCTCTCCTGACATCCAGTCCAGGGAAAAGGTCCTTCCTCTCCTGTGGATCCTCTACAAAAAGGTGCCCAGCGTGGCTGTCTGGGGGGGTCCCGGTCAGAGACTCGTGTGGGCCACCATCCTTCAAGGCGAGAACCATTGCCTGAAAACAAACCACCACTCCTACCCCCATCCTCAGTTGTGGTAAAAAATCTGCTGACTGCTGAGACAATTTAATGCATTCTGTATCATCTGACCTATTGAAGCTCATTAAAATCACAGACTATCCTTCAAGCTGACATTTCTATTACCCTCTATAGGGCTTCTCTGATCATCAAAGGGAAGGTAGGGTAAGCCTAAGCTTCTATTACTGCTAAATAAGCGTGGAAACACAGTTGCATCATGTCTGACTGGCATCGGCTTTGGGAATATCGACAGGATCCCCCATCTCGGCTTGGTCATTCCTGACATACTCACTGCTACTATCACCAGGATCCCTAGGAAGGTCTTCATGACGAATCTTCCTCACAAGGCGTTCAGGCACCCACACTGGATCTTGTTGATCCTGAGGAAAAACACAAACAGACCCTCTCGCCCATGTTAGCACGGGGTCAGGCCCCCGCCAAGAGCCTGTCAAAATATCCTTCCACTTCACCATGCTTTTAGGTGGACCATGGGAATCCTGATGTCTGTCCGCTGCTGAGCGGCCTTGAGCATCCAAATTGAAAAAGTTTAAAGTAAATAAGGCTAAAGACATTCTCTCCTTGGGGGTACGGCCTTGGCCTATTCCCCCTTTCTGTTTTTGCAAGCATTCTTTCAAGGTGCGATGAGCACGCTCCACAATTCCTTGTCCTTGAGGATTATATGGTAATCCGTGATTAAGCTGTACCTCCATCTGGTTACAGAAGGAGACAAAGGACTGTGCCGTATAGGCTGGTCCATTGTCCGTTTTCAGCTGCTGTGGTTTTCCCCATGCAGCCCAGGCTTCTAAGCAATGCCCTATGACATTGCGAGCCTTTTCTCCACTCATAGGTGTAGCATGTATGATACCTGAGCAAGTATCCACAGATACATGAATATATTTTAAGGTTCCAAACTCTGAAATGTGGGTAACGTCCATTTGCCAGATTTTGAGTGGCATCAACCCCCTAGGGTTCACTCCCACACTGGGAGGATGATGATGAATCACACACTGAGGACAGTCCAAAACCACTTGTCTAGCATCTGCTCTAGACAAATGGAATTTCTGCTGTAGAGTTTTTGCATTTACATGAAATAATTGGTGAAACTGTCTGGCTTGGTCCAGGAATGAGCTCCAAAAAATGCATGTCATCCTAGTCCATTGGTCAACTTTATCATTACCCTCACTTAATGGTCCAGGTAATCCTGTATGTGCTCTAATATGTTGAATATAAAAACACCTTTTTCTCTGTCAGATTAAAACTTGTAACTCTTGTAATAAGGCACATACAGTACTACTATTCTTTTTTTTTTTTTTTTTGGTTTTTCGAGACAGGGTTTCTCTGTGTAGCCCTGGCTGTCCTGGACTCAATTTGTAGACCAGGCTGGCCTTGAACTCGCAAAGATCCGCCTGCCTCTGCCTCCCAAGTGCTGGGATTAAAGGCGTGCGCCACCACTGCCCGGCAGTACTACTATTCTTAATAGGACCTGCTAATTCTCATACTTTCACTGCATTGACCACATAGACTGAATCTGAGATTAAATTGAATACAAATTGACATCTTTTAAACACCTCAATTACTATTTTCAACTCTACTATTTGGGGGGAGCCCGGTTGAAATTGACATAACATGGGCTCTTGTCTTTCTATCAAATAGGCTCCTCAGCCTGTCTTTGAGCCATCAGTAAACACATTTGGTGACCCTTGAAGTGGTACTGCTGAAGTAACCTTAGGGAATATCACTGGGTGCTCCTTAAAAAATGATAGTAATGGATGCTTAGGATAATGGTTATCAATCACTCCTACAAAGCTACATTGCAATATTGCCCAATCATCTACAGTGCCACACAAAATCTTAATTTGATGACTGGAATAGGGCACTATTATACTGGCAGGAGCAACTCCAAAAGACTGCAAGCATTGTTGGATACCATTCAAGGCTAAAGCAGCAACTGCAGTGGGATAATGTTCTATGGATTTTTTTGGAGAAATCTTTGAATAGGTCCATAATAATGGTCCGTCCTGCCATAACAATCCTGTAGGTTGACCATAGGTGGCAAATATGCACAATGCAATGGGCTGTCCTTCCTGCCATCTCTTTAGGAAGGCACTCTGTAACCTTTCTTCCACTTTACATAAAGCTTTTCTTGCTTCTTCTGTAAATTGCCTAGGAGAATTAAGTGCTGAATCACCTTTCAAAATATCATATAGGGGTCTTATTTCATAATTTGGTAGCTTCAAATAGCCTCTTACCCAATTGATATCTCCTAACAACCTTTGAAAATCATTTAGAGTCTTTAAATTATCTTTTCTTATCGCAATCTTTTGAGGTATTATCTTTTCAGGTCCAACCTTCGCTCCTAAATAATCAACCACATTTTCCTTTTGAACCTTATCAGGAGCAATAAACAACCTTTTCTTTTTTAATAATTGAACTAATTCTTCATAGGCCCGATCTAACATTTGTTCACTCTTAGCTGCCAGTAAGATATCATCCATATAATGAACACATCTCAAATCTGGAAAATTCTTTCTCAAGGGAGCAATGGCTTCCCCCACATACAGTTGGCACATAGTGGGGCTGTTTGCCATGCCCTGGGGTAATACTACCCATTCAAACCGCTGATCAGGTTCCTCATGGTTACAGGATGGAACAGTAAATGCAAATCTCTCACTATCTTTGGCACACAAAGGGATGGAGAAAAAACAATCCCTTATATCTATAACTATAATGGGCCATGAGGCTGGCAAAGATGATAAAAGCGGCAAGCCGCGTTGCACTGGGCCCATGATTTGCATTTGTTGGTTTATGGCATGCAGGTCATGCAACAATCTCCATTTTCCAGATTTCTTTTTAATGACAAAGATAGGTGTATTCCAGGGAGATACAGATGGTTTTATATGCTTTAAAGACATCTGTTCATCCACCAACTCTTTGGCCGCATTCAATTTTACAGAGGAAAGTGGCCACTGAGGAACCCATACTGGATCCTCTGTCTTCCAAGTTATGGGAATGCCCTCCTCAGTGGCCCCTAGGAAAAACCCAGGCCCTGTCTCTTTTGTCTTTGCTGCATAGATATGGGACTCTTCCGCCCCTGCAAATATTTTCCTATTCCAAAGCCTGGAGCATATCCCATATCTTGCATCATACGTTGGGCTGAATCAGAATAGTCATTACTCAATTTAAATCCCATATCCTTTAAAAGGTCTCTTCCCCATAGGGAGATAGGGAGCTCAAGTACATAAGGTTGCATTTCTCCTGAGTGGTTTTCTTGGTTCTGCCACTTTAATAATCTTGCACTCATATCTGGAGTCTTAGCATAACCCAGGCCTTGAAGTGTTTGAGAAGAGCCTTGTACAGGCCAACCTGAAGGCCAGTCTTTCTTTGCTATAATACTCCTATATGCCCCAGTATCCAAAAGGCCCAGGATCTTTTTACCATCAACTTTTAACTCCAAGACGGGGCGTTGGTCCAAATCGAAGGAGAGAAAAGTCAGATCCGTGCCCGTGGACCCAAAACCATCTTTTCCTCTCTCTCGATCCTTTGCTGCATAGCGATCATGTAAACTCGGCAACATGATCAACTGAGCAATTCTATCTCCAGGAGAGATAGCTGTTATACCACGGGGGGAGGCTACCATGATCTTAACCACTCCTGTATAATCTGGATCTATAACCCCAGGATGGACAATAAGTCCTCTCAAGGCTGATGATGATCTCCCTAACAGCAAACCAACTGTACCAGGTTCAAGGGGTCCTTTAAAATCTGTTTCAATTAACTGGAACCCCATTTGGGGCGTTAATACGAGTCTGGTGGTGGAGCAGAGGTCCAATCCTGCTGAGCCTGCAGTGGCTCTCCGCGGTCTCTCGGATGGCGGAGGGTTGGCCATCTCTCTTGATTCTGTTCTTTGTCCTGATTCTCTACTGCCCCATATATTTGTGGGCCCTGAGGTCGTGGGCCCCGCTGTCCATTTTTTGGACGAGCGCCACCATAACCTTGAGTTAAAGGCTGGCCATGGATGTCTATCACTGAACGGCATTCATTAGCCCAATGGTTCCCTTTTTTACATTTTGGGCATAACCCCGGCCACCTGGGGCGTTGTACACTTCCTGTACTTTCTGTACTCCTTCCCCTGGCGCACTGTCTTTTAAAGTGTCCCATCTTGCCGCACTTAAAACAAACTCCTGAACTTCCTCCACCTTTTCTGGTCAACTGTACTACTGCGGCAGCAAGACCAGCATTAGTTAACGGCCCTCCAAGTTCTCTACACACTTTCATCCAGGCTTCTAGGCCTTTGTTCTTGTAAGGGGTGATAGCAGCTCTACACTCTTTGGTACATTGCTCATAGACCAACTGTTTTATTAGTGGCAAGGCAGAATCCGGGTCACCAAAAATCTTCCCTGCTGCTTCCACCATTCATGCCACAAAGTCTGAAAAGGGCTCCATGGGGCCCTGTAGAATCTTAGTTAAGTTCCCACTCACCTCCCCTTTATTAGGAAGAGATCTCCAAGCCTTGATAGCTATCTTGTTTATTTGCTCATAAACCTGAATAGGATATCCTATCTGCTGGTTGGCAAATCTCCCCTGCCCAAGCAGCATATCTCTATCCCAGGCTGGATTTCCATCTCTCTGATTAATGGCTGCTTGCTCAGTGGCATACTCAATCAAGAAAGCTTTCCAGTCTAAGTATTGCCCTAGACTTAAGCAGGCACGGGCCAGGCCACTCCAATCACTCGGAGTCATACAATGTCTGCTTAATGCTTCCACTTGAGCCATTGTAAAAGAAGCGGTAATACCATAGGTATGAACCGACTCTGCAAGGGATTTAACTACCTTAAAATCAAGCGGTTCCTCGTACCTGTTCCCTTGTGGGTCTTGGTATACCGGATAGGCAAACTGTAATTCTGTTCTTACTTGTGTCTACATCCCCGGGCAGAAAGATCTCCCTACTTTCAGGGACTGAACAGGCTGATCTATCTGAATGGCTTCTGGATATGGAGGGGGAGTTGAAGGCGCCGCGGCAACAGCTTTACTTACACTGACCGCCGCCAATGTGGCTGAAGGCGCAGCGGCAACGGTTTCACTTACACCGACTGCTGCCAACGTGTCTTTCTCTTTTACCCTTTTCTTTTCCCTTTTTCTAATAGCAGTCCTCTCCAACTGTTCTATTAGAGAGTGTAGCTCCCCTTCAGAATCCGTGCCCTCTGAGTCCTCAAAATCTCTAAAATCTCTAAAATCTCTAAGATCGGGATAGAGAAGAACCTTCTTTTTGCTTCCCTTTTCACTGTCTGCCTGCTCAAATCTTTCGCCTTTGTTACTTTCCTTTTCACTGTCTACCTGCTCAGATCTTTCCCCTTGCAACAGTTCCAAGGCTGATTCTCCCTCCTTGATTGCGTTACAGCAGCTCTGATCTTCTAAACAACTTCTCACCATCTTCCAAATCGGTCTTACTCCATGTTTCAGAGTACCTTGCTCCCAAGCAAAATCTAAGTCCCTGCCTAATTTGTCCCAGCAGGATACCGTAAGATTCCCGGACACCGCAAACCACGGAGCCATGGAATCGCATTCATTCAAAAATCTCTCTAGGATAGACTTCTTAATTTTCAAATTCCTAGCTAAAAGTAGCTCCTGAAGAGCCAGAAAAATTGGATGTGACTCAGACAATCCCATGATTAAAAATTTACTTTCGGTTCGCAGCTTCCCTGCGAAACTTTACCTTTTGTTCGCTATCTCCGCGAAACTTTACCTTTTGTTCGCGATTTCCGTGAAACTTTATTGTCCCAATTTATCCCAGGAACTTACCAGTGCACTGCCCCTGACTGCAGGAGTTCTGAGTCTTTTCTCGGTCCCCATACGGGCCACCACTTGTCGCGTCCCTCTTGACCAGCAAGAACGACGCAACTCGCACAAGCTCTTCTCAAGCAGTTTATTCAGGTCCCTTGAAAACAGTCTTCCGAATGCCCGGGCAGACCCAACCCACAGGCTAAATACTATATGAACAGCCAATCAAGTAAAGCCACGTGGTGCTATCTCAGAGGCCCACGTATGCAGAAGCAAGCCAGATCAGCGGTCTTAGCCAAATATGGACTTGTTTACCACCGAGAGCGCTCACCGTCGGGCTGGTGGAAGGCGGAAACCGGCACCATCTTTAGGGCGCGGCACATCGCAGCTCTCTACAGAACAAGAATATAGAAATTTAGTAAAAACACACATGAGAAAGAGCAAGACAGAGACAGAGAGACTCAGAGAGAGGGAGAGAGACAAATACTTTAAAATACACAAACACACACCCAAACCCATTGAGTTTCATGGTTTATCTCAGAGATGACCAGCAACCTTTAGCCTCCACATTTTGTTTTTCTTCTTTTTAGGGTAGTGTTGAGAGTTGAACCTAGGGTCTCTCTATTTAGTCCTGGCTGTCCTGGAACTCACTATATAGACCAGGCTGGCCTTGAACTCACAGGTATCTGCCTGCCTCTGCCTCTGGGGTGCTAGGATTAAAGGCATGTCCTACCAAACCCAGGTTCTTTATAGTAATTTTTAACTTAAATATTACATTTCTTGGGGATGGACAGATGGCCCAGTCTCTGTTACAGCTTCCCCAGAACAGTGACATAAGCCGAACCCACTGCTCTCAACAACTGTCACAAGCTTACTCAGGGTGACTGTAGCTGTTTCTTTAGGGACATAATTACGTGTCCCAAATTAGCCAGGATTAATGGTCACATCTGGAGGATAATAGAAGTAGAGGGAGGAAAGAATGGTTGTACTTCTTGAGAGAGTTTTGAGAAAAACATAAAATCATCCGTGGGGCTTTCAGCCTGGATGATCCCAGCCTTGCCCTTGACTGACAAAGTGAAACTATGGCCATGAGCATTATCAGCACAGTGAGATCGAGGAGAGAGAGCTTGTAGCACATACAATCTTGGTAATAAGCATAGAAGCCACCAAATTCACCACAGGTCCTGGCCAAGTGGGAAGATGTTTCCATGGGCCTTGCCTCGTGGAGTCCCATCTGTGAAGCACTCATATGCTATTCTCGGCAGATGCTGCATGGCCACTGCTAGCCTAGCTAGCCAGTGAAAACACTACTAGTTTGCACTGAAGGGGACACAGATGGGCAGAATAATGGAAACCTGAGAGAGCTCTTAAGTATCACAGGGCCAGCCCCAGGACCCTCTATCTTAATTGTGAGTGTCAGAAAAACCCTGAAGGTGACTCCCTGGTTTCAGGGCTCCCAATTTGGATTCAAAGATAGGGGTGTGTAGTGGTTTCTGTGAAAATGGCCCCCATAGACTCATTTGCATGCTTAGTCCCCAGTTGAACTGTTTGAAAAAGATTAGGAGGTGTGGCTTTGTTGGAGGAGGTGTGTCACTGGGTGTGGGCTTTGAGGTTTCAAAAGCTCAAGTCTGACCCAGTTTCCCTCCTTCCCCTCCCCTCTCTCTGCCTGCTCTCCCTCCCCTCCCCTCTCTCTGCCTGCTCTCCCTCCCCTCCCTCTGTCTGCTCTCCCTCCCCTCCCCTCTCTCTGCCTGCTCTCCCTCCCCTCCCTCTGCCTGCTGTCTCTCTCTCTCCCCTCCCCTCTCTCTGCCTGCTCTCTC
>CAJQZJ010001058.1:1253159-1279925 GCA_907164525.1 Lophiomys imhausi
TCCCCTCCCCTCTCTCTGCCTGCTCTCTCTCCTTCCCCTCCCCTCTCTCTGCCTGCTCTCTCTCCTTCCCCTCCCCTCTCTCTGCCTGCTCTCTCTCCTTCCCCTCCCCTCTCTCTGCCTGCTCTCAGCTCCTTCTCCAACACCATGCCTGCCTGCCTGTGTGCTGCCACACTCTCCACCACAGTGACAATGGGACTAAGCCTCTGACACTGTAAGCAAGCCCTCAACTAAATGCTTTCTTTTTTAAGAGTTGGTCATTTTGTCTCTTCACAGCAACAGACATTAACTAAGACTAGCTGTCGTCTCTGTTTCAGCACCCAAGAAAGGGGCTGCCCATACACTTGGTGTTGGGACCCCTGTCTGGCAGTGCTGTTGGGTGGAGCCATGAGCATGATGTTGTCACCCCTATGGGTTCAGAGGCTGAGCATCAAAAAAAAGAAGCAGTTATTCATGAGTCTTGAGATCTGTGAACTCTGCCTTGCATGGAACCTCAGTTCTTCCCTCCTTCTTTTGTTGGGATGGCAAAGGTTGGTGTATGCTTCTCCTACCATTTGCTTTGGAAGCACATGACCAGTCTGGATGTCATAGGTTCATTCACAGTTAAAGTGAAATTTTGTCTCTGGATGAATCATACCACAGGTCTCCCTCTTCAATAATTTAGGTAATATGTAGTTGGGACTTTGAACTTTAGATTTTCAAATTGGTCTGGAAATAATTAAGACTTTGAGGACTGTTACATGTAGGGAGCTATGGCACTTCAATGGCTAATGACAGAAAATTATGGATTGAATTATGCCCAATAGTTACTTTGTAAAACATTATTTGTTTGTATGTGCTGGGGATTGAACTCAGATCGTCTCACATTCTAATTAGATGTTGTGCCACTGAGCTGCCTTCCAAGCCATATTTTGTTTTAAAAATTATATTTCTTATATATTTTTATTTTAAATACATTTATTTTATTTGTGTGTGTATATGTGTGTGTGTTTGTATGTGTGTGTATGTGTGTGTTTGTGTGTGTATATGTGTTTGTGTGTGTGTGTGTGTATGTGTGTTTGCATACGTTTGTATATGTGTTCCCATGTCCATGTCATGCATGTCAGAAGACAACCCACAGGGTTCTTCTGAGTCCTTCCACCTTCTGGGTCCTGGAGATCAAACATAAACCATCAGACTTGGTGGAAATTTCTCTTACTTTCTGAGTCATAGCTTTACTCCCTATTATCTGTGTGTTTTAATATGAAGAAGACTCAATCATGGCATCATATTTTTCCATGTCATCTGGCATTGCTTAACAGTTAACAAAAGGTAGCCATCATTATTACAATCATTGATAATAATAGTTGTGAGCTGTGCTTTGTGGATTTAGGCTATACCTGATGTGCCAGTCTATTAAAACTATACAATACTACAAATCAGTGTGGAGAAATGCTTTATCATTCAGAGCCTAATATAAATATCAGCTTGTAACTTAGAGGAAATATGATAGGATTTGGCCAGTTAAGACTAACTTTTGTCTAAAGGGGGAAAAATCATCTAACTCTAACGGATTTTTGAGTCGTATCTTTTCTGTGTACTTCTGTGCACATAAATATCAATAAGATCATATGTCTCCCTCCTTTAATATGTCTCCTCTTAATTTAACTTGTAGACCCTAGGAAGTGGAACTGGGAGAATAGGTGAAAAGTTTTCCTCCTTGACAATTACAGATGCGGTTGCCAGGTAAGTCCCCGTTCCAGCTCGCAGAACACTGCAGGCTTCTGAGCCAAGACAGGAAGCGTCTGAGGCATAAACCGAAGCAACCCTGAAGGAAACGCCTGTAGATATTGACCCTTAGCAGAGAGGTGATCAAAGGAAACCCCAGGAGGATGGAGGGAGCATGCCCAGTTCAGGCAGGAGAGGAGCACAGAAGGGCCTTGCAGTCTCACCATGAGAAGGTCTAACAGGGCCCTTGCTGGCTTTAAATGGAATAAGACTTCTCAGTTCTCTCCAAGATTGTGGAGTTAAGAGACATTTGGATGCTTTTATTATGAAAAAAAAAATCTTGTAGTTTAGCTAAGGACATCATTTCAAAGTTTCTCTTTCTGTGTATGTGTGTGTGTGTGTGTGTGTGTGTGTGTGACAGGTTTTCTCTGTGTAGCTCCTGGCTGTCCTGGAACTTCTCTAGACCTGGCTGGTTTCGAATTCACAGAGTTCCACCTGCCTCTGCCTCCTAAGCACTGGGATTAAAGGCATGTGTCACCACCACCCGGCTCATTTCAACACTGAATAATGATTTAACTACAAATAGTGATCTAAATTTCCTTCTTAAAATTTTGAAAATCTGGAGAGATGGCTCACCGGTTAAGAGCACTGTTTGTTCTTCCAGAGGTCCGGAGTTCAATTCCCAGGAACCACATGGTGGCTCACAACCATCTGTACTGGAATCTGATGCCCTCTTCTGGCATGAAGGGGTACATGAAGATAGAGCTCTCATCTATGGAAAACAAATAAATAAATCTTAAAAAAAATTTTAAAAATCTTTATGATTTATTATTATTGTATGTATGTGTTTGTGTTATGTGTGTGAATGTGGGCATATGTGTGCCACAGAGCACCTGTGTGGAGGTAAGAGGAGACTTTCCAGAGCTGGTTCTTTCCTTCCATAGTTGGTTTCAGGGATAGAACTAAGGTTGTCATGCTTGTGTGCCAAATGACTTAACCATTGAGTCATCTCATTGGCCCTAACTTTCAATGAACCTGTATTAGCTGTATGTGTTAATGATGTTTAGTGTTCCATTTCCATAAATACAGAGAAGTCGTACTGGGCGACCATGCCCTGTCCTTCTAAATCTCCAGTAATCACTATTCTATGTACTTACTGGCCAGCTCTTTAAAGCTTACATGCATGAATGGGAATATGCAATGCTCTGCTACTTCAATCAATGTCCTTAGTTTCCTCCATTTTGATAAAAAATGACAGGATTTCATTTTCCTTTATGTCTGAGTAATGCTCCATTGTCTTTTTTTTAGCAGTTCCTCTGCTGATGGTCATGTAGCTTGAGCCCATATCCCTTCTACTATGAATAGTGCTGTAATAATATGTGACCTATTTTGGAAGGATGAAGGAAGGTGGTATGTGACAAACACAAATTTGACAGCCTCTAGTAGTGTGCAGCTAAGTAGTACTTAAAACATAATTTAGTAATAAAATGGAGATCAACAATAGAAAGGCTAACACAGGTGGAAATGGTTGTCATTTCACCATCTTAACAATGGGAAATGGGTGGACACTGGGAAGAAAGAATGGCAGGAGAGATAGCTGTTATTAATACACAGTATTATTTGACCTTTAATTTTTTATTTGCATTTTCTTATTTTATGTGTATGTATGGGTGTTGTGATGGCTAGTTTTATGCCAACTTGATACAAACTAGAGTCATCTAAGAGGAAGAAATCTCAATTGAGAAAATGCCTCCAAACCATTAGGCTGTAGGTAAGGCTCTAGGATAGTTTTTAAATTACTGATTGATATGGGAGGTCCCAGCCCATTGTGGATGGGCTCCTGGGATGGTAGTCCTGGGCTCTATAAGAATGCAGGCTAAGCAAGTACAGAGAGCAAGCCAGCAAGCAGCACTCCTCTATGGTCTCTGCATCAGCTCTTGTCTCCAGGTTCCTGCCCTGTTTGAGTTCCTGTCCTGACTGCCTCAGAGGATGAAGTGTGATATAGAAGTGTAAATGAAATAAACACTTTCCTCCCCACATTGCTTTTGGTAATGGTGTTTTATCACAACAACAGAAAACTTAATTAAAACAGGTATTTTCCCCTGCATGCCTGTCTATGTACCACATGTGTGCCTGGTGCTCAGGGAAGCCAGAAGAGAGCATCAGATCCCCTGGAAATGGAGTAACGGATGGTTGTGAGCCACCAAGAGGGTGCTGGGAACCAATCCAGGTTCTCTGGAAGAGCATTCAGTGCTCTTAACCACCAAGCCATCTTCCCACCCTTATTTGGCATTTTAAGAAGGATGTATTTTTTTAATTTTAAAAATATGTGTATATGTGTCTATATGTATGTATGTATGTATGTGTGCAGGATCCAGAGCAGCTGAATCACCTGGAGCTGGAATGACAGGCAGTTATGAGCTTGATGCTGTGGACTGAACTCTGTGTTTCTGCAAGAGTGCTCTTAACTGCTGAGACATCTCTCCAGCCTCTTATTTGGCATTTTAACCCGTGTACTTGAAATACTTTACTTACAAAAGAAAAACAGGGGCTGGAGAGATGGCTTGGCAGTTGATTGTGCTTGCTCTGTATGATGGGTTGTCAAGGTGACTGTATTTGGAATCAACTGAAACACAAGCTGTTGGGTACTTGAGGGGGGTTTTCTTGATTAAATTATTTGAAGCAGAAAGACTCACCCTAACTGTGCCTTCTGGTGACAGCCCAGGTGAAAGGACACAGAAGAAGGGAACTTGCTTGTTGCTTGCTCATCATCATGTGTCTATCCTGTGGCTTGAGCATTCCTTTGCTCATATGAGAACCAGTTTCTTTGGCCTTCCAATGTGTACTGAAGACCAGTGGCTCTCCAGGTATTCTTCAGGCCTTTGGCACCAGATTGGAACTTCTGAGACATCCAGCCTCATAGAATGAACAGCTATCAGTTTCTTGGTCTCTCCAGTGTGGGAAAGCCATTGGTGGACTACGTGGGCCACATTCTCAGAGCCAATTTAATAAACCATTTTGTGAAAAAAAAATTGGTTTTGGTTTTACAAGATAGGTTTCTGTGTGTCCCTGGCTGTCCTGGAACTTACTTTGTAGACCAGGCTGGCCTCAAACCCAGAGATCACCTGCCTCTCCCTCCCTCCTACTGGGATTAAAGGCCACCACTGCCCAGCTCCTAATAAATCTCCTCTTAATTGTGTATATTCATTCTATCAGTTCTGAAATTGTGAATGTGTTAAAAACAAAACAAAACATGAACCAGTTGTTTTTTTCTTTTTGAGGCAGGGTCTTACTATGTAGCATAGGCTGATATGAAACTCATTTTGTATACCAACCTGGCTTCAAAATCATGGAGATCTTCGTGGTTCTGATTCCTGAATGCTGGGGTTCAAGGTTTGCACCACTGCGCACAGTAGTGGAGGTTTGGATTTCTTTGGAAACACAGTTGTGTTGAATGAATAACTCTGAAAAACAGACTCATAAAAGGGACATAGAAATTGGCCTAAAGAGTGGCACCTGTGGGGAACACCTGAGAGAGAGTGTGGTTTTGGTTAACAGGGGGGAGGGCATAAGGTTGGCCAGTGAGAGAACATCCTGGTGCATAATTAGAGAGAGTATATAAAAAGGAAGGCCTGGAAGCTCAAGAGGATTTTTTGCTTGGCATTGCTTTACATTGATGCTTGTTGCTGCTTCACTTTGACAGTATTTTGCTGCTGTCCAAGGAGTACAGGACCTGCCCAGAGACCTTGGGGCCAAGTGAGGTGGCAGCACCTGCCGGCACTGAGGCTGCAAGGATGGAAGAGGCTGAGACCCCACTTGTGGCGTGCCAAAGGCCTGCACCTTGGCCAATGGATGGTGAAGGGACCATGGACTCAAGGGAGTGTGTAGTGACAACCAGCTTCTAGGCTGATGGAGAACAGTACCTGCCCCAAGGCAGCAAGCTCAAGTGGGCAGGAGAGACCACATGGTGCAGCGCCTGCCCCAAGGGGGTTCAGCTAACGCAAATGGCCGGGAGAGACCCTGGTCCCAAGCTGGGGGGGGGGGGGGGGGGGGTTGTAAGGGTGTGACAACTGCCATCTCCACAGCCCGGTGACCACTGGGCTGCTGCTGACTACTGTGTTCACTTTGGTGGATGCTGATTTGGATGGACAGCTGATTAATTGCCTCAAGGAGTTGCACCTGAGAATGTCTTCATTTTGGTATTCTTTCTAATGTGCCTTGGGTGGGTAGACTAGAAGGTGTTTAGATTTATTAATAAATAGTTTAAAGGCACACCAACAGTGCACGGCAGAGCTAACATTGAAAAGAATCTTTTATTAATTGCACAAATATGCATATATTGAAGGCCTATATTGTACTGGGTCATAGCCAGAAACTGACAGCAGTGAACAGAATAGACATGGTTTCTGGTTTGATCAATTGCTTGAGAAAAGGGGCCTTAAATAAGACTAAACAACTAATGTGTACTTGTAAGTCACACTTAAAGAATTATAGGCAAGAATTAAAAAAGAGGTTCTCCCATCAGCCCCCAGGGTTCATATTCATCTGATCTTTCTTGCTTAGAGAATTCAGTTTCCGAAAGGCAGGTGCACAGACTGGCATTCCTTAGCAAAAGCACAATAGTGTTCCAGGAGGTAATAGACACCCATTATCCACACAGCTTTTTAATCTTTTCTATATTAATTCTTCTATTTATAGCCACTCTACATAAAATGCAGCTGCCTGTGTATTCCTCATGCTTGCAAAACACACAACAAAGTCTTGGCTTAATTAAAATACCATAAAGTGGGTGAAAACCGGCAGCCTAGCTCTGTCTCCCTTTCTTCTCCTATCAATAGGATTAGAAGTTTTCTCCATCCAACTTTGTTTTGAGATCCTTATCCCAGGGATTCTCAGAACCACCAGCTAATGAGAGCATCAGTGAGTCAGGGGGAGGGAGAAAGGGCTTATTTTCCAATTATGAATGTCCCAATTCATTAATGCTGACTCCAGCATTTGTTTTTGAACTCAGGTTGTCATGGACTTGCATCTCAACAATAGCAGCATGTGGATCTCTGCCACCTTTCATCAGTCTTGTTTGGGATGCCATTAAAAGAAAAAAAAAACACCCAACAGAACGCAGAGTTGGAAAGAAACAAAATACACATGTCCAGGCTATAATTATATTAGCTTGTTGAAAAACTCATACCCTTTGCTTAGCATTAACAAGTCTTGAAATTCATTAATACTGGATAGATATATCCTGTGAACTTTACAGAAAACCCTAGGAAATCCAAAGTGCAGAAGCTAGTGTCAGATCCAAGGTCAGAACTTGTCTAATGTCATAGAACAGACAATGATATTATTAGTTAAGCATGTCATGTTACAATAGCCTACACAATAACACTCATGATTATTCTTCAGTGTTCTGTGAGCATATTCAGGCTTTTTTTTATAAGACCTCTTGTCTTTAATGCATCATAAAATATAGTCAAATTTACTAGAAAAAATTCCGATTGCAGATCCTTTTATCTGTGGCATCTCTCTCTGCCGTCTCTATTACCTGTGGTCAACCACAGCCTGAAAATACGAAGTGAAACACTCCAGAGATAAGCCATCTTTAGGTTCTCAATTTTGTGCCTTTTGACTGGCATGGTGCAGTCTCGGCAGCTTTGGAGCCAGCACGCCTGTGATATGGATCCTCCCTTTGTTTAGCGTGTCTGTGCCGAAAGCATTGCTCAGCTAGTAGTCGTGCCCACTGTCTGTTCTACTGTGGTGCTTTTGTTTGAGGGACCCTGCTCCTGTAGTCTGATGCTGTGATAGGATGCTGGCAGGGCACACCTCCCTCCATCTTAACCAGGCACCTGAGGAGAGTGACAAGAGGAGGGCCACTAAAGAACAATGAGACATGAGAGAAAGAGAGAGAGACTTATGTAACATTTATTACAGTATATTAATTGTTCTACTTATCATTAATCGTTACTTATGTATAATTTATAAATTAAACTTAATCATAGACACATTTGTATGAGAAAAATACAGTAAATATAGGATCTGATGCTGTCCACGGCTTTGGACATTCTCTGAGAGTCTTGGAATAGATCTTCTGAGAATGAAAAGGTCCTACTTTTCCTTAATTAGTCATGTGTCATTGTTCAGGAATATTGTAAATAAACTCCTTCTTAATCAGTATTGGACTTAGGGGAATAATGTAAACCAGGATTGTTCAAACCTTTTTACTTAAAAAAATTGTTTTTGAAGATTTATTTTTATTTATGTGTATGATTGTGTGCCTGTGTGTCTATGAGCAGGTGTGTGTGTATGTATGTGTGTGTGTGTATGACTGTGTGCCTGTATGTTGTGCCTATAAAGACCAGAAGAAGGTATCTTATTCCCTGGAGCTGGATTTATAGGTAATTGTAAGCTGCCTGACGTAGGTGGTGGAAACCAAACTCTGATCCTCTGCAAGAGCAACAACCTCTCTTAATGGCTATGCCATCTCTCTAGGCTCAAACTTCACCTGTGAACCATTTTCATTTTAGAAATTTTCCAAGTGCTTAGGTATTTAAAATAGGTATATAAATCAAACATTTATTCATAATAATTCAATTCTTGGTCTCAGAAGATGGCTCAGTTGGTATCTGAGTTTTGGTTACTATTGCTATGATGAAACACCATGACCAACAAGTAGGTTGGGGAGGAAAAGGTTTATTTGTGTTTTCACATCGTAGTCCATCACTGAAGGGAATCAGGATGGGAACTCAAACAAGATGAGAACTTGGGAGACAGGAGCTGATGCAGAGGCCATGGAGGGGTGCTGCTTACTAGCTTGGTCTTCATGGCTTGCTCAGCCTGCTTTCTTACAGAGCCCAGAACCACCACCCCAGGGATGGCCCCACTTGAAACGGGATGGACCCTCCCGTGTCAATCATTAATTAAGAAAATGGCCTATAGGCTTGCACACAGCCTGATCTTATGGAGACATTTTCTCAATTGAGGCTCTCTCCTCTCTGAAGACTCTTGCTTGGGTCAAGTGGACATAAAACCAGCCAGTATAGTTGGTAAAGTGCTTTATTTCAGGCATGAAGATTTCAAGTCCTGGAGCCCATATTTTAAAAGAGCCTTGTATGGTGGTACACACACTTGTAATCCCAGCACTGGAAGGCAGAGACAGCACTCAGATTCCAATTGTGGGTTCTGGGGACCTAATTCTAGACTTCAGGCTTGCAAGGCAAGCACTTTAGTAATAGAGTTATGTATCCAGTCCCATGTTTTCTTTTCAATACTCATGGTTCTTTTATTTTATATAGTAAGATATAGTATGATATATATATTATTTATATTATAATCCCATTTATCTAATTTTGTTTTTGAACTTGTTATTAGGAATCTTTGCTCCCTTTTTCTTTTGTCTGATCTCTTGTTCTGCTTCCCCCCTCCCCCACAGGACTCTTCTCACATATTCTTCTTTCTCCCTTTGTCTACTCACTTCTTCTCTTTTCCTTTCTCCTTCCTTCGTCTCTCTTGTTTGCTGTCTCCACATTTGCTATAACCCTCAGTGCTCTAGCAGAGTGCACAGTAGTTTTGTCAATTTTAGTTTTACCATCATTGGTGATGTTTACTGGGGTGCGACTGACTTAAATGCATTTCTACATCTTTTCTGGCTTGAAGTTGCTGCTAGAGCAGTTTGCTTCCTCCTCATGGAGTAGCACAGAAATAGACTGTTTGTTAAGAAGATGCCCATCTCCTCAAACCAGAAGAAATATCCAAAACCATACATGTTCAAATTGCAATACAGAAATGTAAGAAGTATGAAAGAGCACCAATACTGCTCCCCCTTTTTCCTTCAGCCTGCATTTAAAGATACGCCAGATGAAGGTTTCAAAAGTCTTCTACTAAAAATGATGGAAGATCTGAAAGAGGAAACTAAGGAGCAGCTGAGTTTGTTTCAGTGCACAGAGAGGAAAGTCAGCAACACAAAAGCAAAAGCAGGTAAAACAGATGAGAAAATGAGTGGTGTGTATGAAAACAGCAACAATGAAGAAAACTTCAGCAAAGAAATTGAGATTTGGAAGAAAACAAACAGATGGAAATGTTGGAAATGAAAACTGCAGAGGCCTGTGGCTGGAGCTCATTTCACTAAGCGCTTGTGTAGCATTCACAGAGTCCTGAACAGGATTCTCAGTACTTGAAGATCTCAGTGTGGTGGTGTATGTCTATAATCACAGGGCATAGGAGGTAGTGACAGGAGGAGCAGAAGTTCAAGATCATGTTTAGGTATGTATTGAGTTGAAGGTTGTCTGTCTCAAAAGAAAAACCAAAAAAGAAACAAACAAAAATAACAGTGGAAAGTACCACCAATAGACTTGATGAAGCAGAAGAATGTAAGGATGGAGGGCAAAGTTGACAGAATACTATATTTAAATGCCAAGAAGGAAAAAAATATGCAAGCATGATCACAATGACTTAGAACTCTGAAAAACAATGATGAGACCAAATTTGAGAATCCATGGGATAGAATAGGAGGCTGAGACAAACACTAAAGATGTGGGGTCTGTTCAATGCAATCATAGCAGCAAATCCCCCAAGCCTAGAGAAAGGTGAAAACTGCAAATTAATTAATTAATGTAGTTATTAGTAAGTATAAACTGTAATATTAGGCCGGCAGAGTGGCCAATGGAGTAGCCAGCGGCTTGGCAGAGGAGCAGGCGGCCTGGCCTGAGTGCCTTCACCAGTTGCCTAACTTATCCTGGAGAAAAGAGCCCCGGGACCAAAGGTGGCCTACACCACCTATAACCTAAACTCTGTTAATTAATATAAGTTGTTATATTAGGTCGGTAGAATTACCGGCGGCTTGAAGGGAGATTCACCTGGGCTCAAGGGGAGTCTGGGAATCCAACAGCCCGGGACTGCTTGGACTGAGGGCCTATAAGCCGCCACAGTCTTTTCCCCAATAATTAAACACACCTAGACCTTTTAATATTTTAACGCTTAGCCCTTAGCTGGGCAGACTCTCAATTAGCTACTCTAAGTTAACCCCAAACCAACATGTGCCTGTGAGTACCTTCCAGACTTCTCCAGATGTCTTTCTCCTTCTGTGTCTTCCGGCGGAAAGAGGAAAGAGTCTCTGTGTGTGCGGAATTCCTGCTGATCTGAGGAAGTCCCGCCTTCCTATACTCTTTCTGCCCAGCTAATTGGCCGTAAGCAACTTTTATTAACCAATCAAGAGAATGCCTCAGAAGGGGCGGTAACCAGATCTCAGCATTGAATTCAATATATCAGAAACAACATTAGACCTTCCCTCAACAGAAAGGAATAGACATTCAAGCACCAGAGCCATTTAGAGGCTCAAATAGACATACCAAAAAAAGGAACTCTCCATGACACATAGTCAAGATGTCAAAAATTCAGAGCAAAGACATTTTATGAAAAGCTGTAGGAAAAAATGCCAACTCACTCACAAGGCACACACATCAGAATAATGTCAGATCTCTTGTCACCAACCCCAGAGCCAGAAATGCACAGAATAAATATTTCAAGCCCTGAAAGTAAATAACTGCCAACCTAGAGTGTGATACCCAACAAAGATGTCTTTAAAAACTGATACAGAAGTAAGGGAATCTGAGGACAAGAAGTAAGGCAGTTCGTGATCACCAAGCCAGAAATGCCTGAGAAGTTCCTTAGATGAACACTGTGCACAGAAGAATGATAAAGAGTCTCAATTATGAGAACTAAATTACATGATATTTACCTGGAAGGGGAAAGAATATGATCATGAGGTTGGTTTTCCCAGGGGAAGGCATATTCACTGCATTCTGCAAAGCCAGGGAAAACAACAACAAACAATGGACAAGTCACAAGAATTTGTAAATTTCTGTCAATGATCACTTTAAACGCGAGTGACCTTGACTCAGCCACCAAAGAGGCACAGACTGGGTGACCACAGTAAAAAGTACAAAAGCAGATCCAAACATCTGCCATGAAAAGAACACATCTTCTTTATAAATATACTCATAGATCAGAAATTTAGCGACAGAAGGAAAACCCATTAATCAAATGAAACCCGAAAAATGGTTAGTGTAGTAATTAATTTTGGACAGAGTAGAGTTCAAGTGAAAACAGACGAGATGAAAAAGGACCCTGGATATTACTGAAGGTAACAATTCACCAAGACCATACGTCAATTAGAAAGGTACAGACATCAGACTAATGAAACAAGCGCTAATGGGCTGAAAAGGCCAGGTAGGTGTGGATACAATAGTAGTGGTTGGTTTCAATAATTACTCTCATCTCTACATGGATGATCCAAAATAAAAATGATAAGAAACTTCAGAGTTAAACTACACCAAAGAGCAAGTGGACTTAATAGAGATCTGTACAATATTTCATCCAACAGAAACAGAGTGAAATAGACCACATTTTAGACTACAAATCAAGTCTTATTAAGTACAAAAAAATCAAGATCTTATTAGACAGTAGTACAATAACACTAGAAGTTAATAGCAAGAAAAACTACAGGAATTGAGACTGTAGTTTTAGATACATTGAGACTAAACAACATACTCTTGACATGGTCAGTGAGACACTGAAGAAGTCAAGGAGGAATGCAACAATTTCCAGGATGTATAAAAATTAAAGAAGACCATACCAGAGCATTTGAGACACATTCTAAGAAAAAAGCTAATATCTCTGAATGCTTACATTAAAAAGTAAGAATGGGGGAAAAAAAAGAATGGGGGCTGGGCATAGTGGTTGTGGTGCATGCCTTTAATCCCAGCATGCCCAAAGCTGAGGCAGGTGGATCTCTGAGTTCAAGGCCAGCCTCGTCTACAGAGAGGGTTCCAGGAAACCAGGGCTACACAGAGAAACCCTGTCTCAAAAAGACCATAAAAAAGCCCCAACCCCCCAAACAAACAAACAAACAAAAAGAATGGGGGCTGTTTCAGCAGTCCAGAGTGCATACTGGTATTGTAAAGGACCTGAATTCTGTTCCCAGCACTCATGTCAAGTGATTCACAACTGCCTTTAACTCCAACATCAGGGGATCTGACTCCCTCTCCTGGCTTTAGGATGCATATACACTTCACACACACACATTCACACACACCACACAAACACATACAGCAATAACAGTAATAGCAAATCTTAAAATAAGAATTGTCGGGCTGGAGAGATGGCTCAGAGGTTAAGAGCACTGACTGCTCTTCTAGAGGTCCTGAGTTCAATTCCCAGCAACCATATGGTGGCTCACAACCATCTATAATGGGATTTGGTGTCCTCTTCTGGCCTGCAGTCTTACATGCAGACATTATACACTGTATAAATAAAATCTTAAAAAAATAAGAATTGTCTACAATAAATAACCTTATCATGAATCCAAGGTCTAAAAAAAATATGACATTGCAAACCCCAAAGCAATACATGGCAAGAAATCATAAAGAGCAAAGCAGAGTAAATGTGAGCTTGCTTCTGGCTCCAGGCTCAGAGGCCACCAAGGATCTAGTTAGTTCCTGGTCAGTTTTGCCATCAGCTCAGTTCTGAGCTCATCTTCTGTTCATTCACTGGCTGCTTATCTGAGGGAAATATAGCAAGTCCCACTGCCCAGGTACCAGAAGGGCAACCCCAGCACATGTTTCTTTCCTGATAAGCCTCCCCCATCTTCTGTAAATCCTCTGTCCTCTAGACAACATCCTTCTGCCTACCCTGATATCTTGCTGTGGCAATGGAGTCACATGAGGTACTTGGCCTCTCTGTGGTTGTTCTCAAGTGACATAGCAAAGTCCTTTTTTTTTTTTTAACATCTTACATAATTAATCTGTTTATTCTCCTCGTCTCTCCTAGCTTTTCTCTGTTGGTTTTGTCATATTGGACTTTGTATTTCAGTTATTTTTGCACATATCTAACTCCCTCTATGAGATGATCAAGATGTGGAGATTTCCTCTTACTCCCCACCCACAGCTTAGAGAAGTGCAAGTTTAGTTAGCATTGAGGACGGAACAGCTGGCTAACCAAAGCTGCTCTTGTTGGATCAGTCGCTTGGGCAGGGCTCAGCCTGACTTCTTAAAAAGTCCAATACCCCAAGTGTTCCTGATTATCAGCCCATATTGAAACCTACTCATTCCTTTGCTATTGGTGGAAGCAAAGTAACTTTTAAGACTGTAGTTATGCAGTAGCAATGAAATAATTCTATGGTTGGGTGTCACCACGACATGAGGAACTGTATTAAAGGGTTGTAGCACTAAGAAGGTTGAGAACTACTGCCTTAAATGATGATGCCCAACATACAGCAAGTACTCTGCAAGCATCTAGATTAATGGAAATAAGGCATTTTTCTGATGCCTGATTGCAATGGTAAATTCTTCTCAATTGATAATCTTGTCAATCCTCTAAGTGTTCTGGCCATATGATGCCACTGAATGAGGGACTTATTTTCTTTTCTTAGATAATCACATGGACACACATTTCTCTAAAGATGTAAGTATTCACATACATGCACACACACACACACACACACACACACACACACTTCTGAAAAGAGAATCTGTCTGGCTGTGTTGAAGTCAGGTACCTATTTGCCTTTTGTTACATTTATTGACAGTGCCCTTGAAGGACGAACACAATGAATCCCAGTTGAGCCTTTAATAAAACCTTACCAAATTTCCCTCCAGGAACAAAGGCATTCTGCAACACAGGCTGGACTGGGCACATTCTCTCAGCCCCAGAATATCAGGAGCATTCATCTCAGCAGCAAACCTCAAACCACATGAAGCATCAGTGTGTGTGGCCTGGAATATTAACAATGCATTTTAATTTCAAGGCACTCCTGCCTGCAGGGTTTTGGACACTTTAACAGAAAAAATAACTAAAAACAAAGGAATATCAAATAAAATGACAGGCTGATCATAATCTGGTTTATAAGCAGGGAGTTGTCCTGGCTCCTAGTAAGATGTGAATAAGCAGGGTTCTGGTGCCACATATAGACAGAACAAGTCTTCACCAGATTATTTCTTACTGGAACATAGCTCTAGGATATCTAGGGACTAATAGTGTGAGATCGCTGTGGACCATGGGGACCTCAGCAGAAGCCAAATGGTGACATGGAGTTTTGAAGTCTTCATATTCTTTCTGTGGCTGGGTGGATCTTTTATGTGGCAAGGGAAATCCTTCCAATATTTTGCTGTCTGGCAAGCTTCAATATTTGATGTTATTATTTCATAGCTGTGGGCCAAGCCACAGGTGAAGGTCAGAGACAGGGCAGCTGGGAAGCACTTGTGGAGGTGGGAGTGAGAGGGTAGGCAGGCCAGGGCAGGTGGACAGCAGGAGGCCCAGGCCAGCAGAGTTCCCTCAAAACCCGGTGAAGTTGTCTTGCACCAGGAAGAGGATGGTTTCAAGAAACGGAAGGCCAGGCAGAGAGAAGCCAACGGAGACAGTGAGAAGCAGGCCTGGAATTCAAAGCAGAGCTGGACTGGAGTTTCCTGGGATGGTGAGAGTGGGGAGGTCTGTGAGCGCCGAGGGCTCAAACACTTTGTGATGGGGACAGCTCTATGAGATGGAGGCCACAGAGATGTTTCAGTTCACAAATCAGTCTACCTACTTCTTATACTTTTCTGTGTTGTCTGCTTGTTTTTCTACTTTAGGAGGAAGGAAGTTGGATTGAGGGCAACTTTTACTTCCTATAAAAAGCACAACTTGTAAGATTCTTTTTGTTTTTCGAGACAGGGTTTCTCTGTTTAACAGCTCTGGCTGTCCTGGACTCACTTTGTAGACCAGGCTGGCCTCGAACTTGCAAAGATCCGCCTGCCTCTGCCTCCCAAGTGCTGGGATTAAAGGCGTGCGCCACCACCGCCCGGCAACTTGTAAGATTCTTGATAACAGACTTTCTGTGTCAAATACACATAGGAAGTGCCATACGTCTTTGTAATTTGAAACACTCTGGCTCACTAAAGGTTCTGAAAAGTCCTGTGGTCAAGGGGCCCATCTAATTCTTTCCCACACACACAGTCTTTCTTTTACATTTAAAAATTATATTATTTAAAATTTTTAATTAATCACTTATTGTGTGGGTGTGCCTGTGTGTGTCCATGCATCATGAAGTACATGAGAAGGACAGAGGACAACTTGTAGGAGTTGGTTTTCTCCTTCCTAAATGTGTCCAGGAGATTAAACTTAGGTCATTAAGATGAGCCATATTGCTGGGTCCAGAAACGAGACTCTCATTGCTTCTATAACTGCTATTAAATATGGATACATATAAATCAAATCGGTACCAGAGATGTAAGTGAATGGAACTTGAGAAATGGAAGAATGCTCTGCATTGAGCTGTTAGAACAAGTGTGTAGCAAGTCACACGAGTAACACCTAAAGGAAACGACACAAAGCACATAAGTGAGAAAGGAATTTGAAGAGGACACATGGTTACAAGCGCTTCTGCGGAGGAGGACCTGAGTCCAGCTCTCAATAGCCTGTAACTCCAGCTCCAGGGGATCTGATGCTCTCTTCTGTCTTCTGTTGGCACCCAAAACCATTTGGCACACAAACACACACACACACACACACACACACACACACACACACACACACACAAATAAATAAAAATAAACCTTAAAAAAATAAGTTTTTTTTCAAGTTTCATGAGGTCCCATTTATTGATTGTTGGTCTTAGAGCCTGAGCTATTGGTGTTCTGTTCAGGAAGTTGTCACCTGTGCCAATGAGTTTGAGGCTTTTCCCCACTTTCTCTTCTAGTAGATTTAGTGTGTCAGGGTTTATGTTAAGATCTTTGATTCACTTGGACTTAAGTTTTGTGGAAGGTGATAATTATGGGTCTAATTTCATTCTTTAACATGTTGACACCCAGTTAGACCAGCACCATTTGTTGAAGATGCTGTCCTTTTTCCATTGTATGGTTTTGGCTTCTTTGTCAAAAATTAAGTGACGATAGATATGTGGGTTCATCTCTGGGTCTTCAATTCGATTCCATTGATCCACTGGTCTGTTTCTATACCAGTACCATGCTGTTTTTATTACTATTGCTCTGTAGTACAGCTTGAAATCTGGGATGGTGACACCTCTGGATGTTTTTTTATTGTATGGGATTGATTTAGCTATTCTGGGTTTTTTTTGTTATTCCATATGAAGTTGAGAATTGTTTTAAAACAGTTTTTGAAGATAGATTTATTTATTTATTTATTTAGTATACAATGCTCTGCATTGAAGTATGTATGCCTGCATGCCAGAAGAGGGCACCAGATCTCATCATAAATGGTTATGAGCCAAATGGTTGCTGGGAATTGAACTTAGGACCTCTGGAAGAGCAGCCAGTAGTGGTCTTAACCTCTGAGCCACCTCCCAGTCCCTAAAATAAGATTTCTTAACTTCTATTCTAAAAATCTGTGTATACTCATTTGCAGGCACTTTTTCACCTTGTCAATCTTGTTTAACACATTGCTTCTTGAGATTGTTTGGCTGCAGAGCCCTTTTCTTACACATCAGTTACTTTCCAAAGACAGCTCTGGTCTGAGCAGCCCGTACTGAAAGAGACTCTTCTGGTACGCCTCCTACATTGGTCCCGTGGGACTCAGTTACAGGACAAAACTCCGCGTGGCTCCAACTCCAGGGAGACCACAGGAAGTGCTTGCCTTTCCAGTGAAAGAACAGCAAATGTGTGCAGCACAGCATTATACAGAGAAACCCCTGCCATTCATTTAGAAACTGACTTCCAGAAAGGATTTAAAGTGGTGTGTGGGCTGAAGGGGGATGATGAGAGCAATTATTCAATGTCATTTACATGCTTTTGCCGCAGAGATGACTTGGCGTAGTTGGGAGAAACAAGAAACGGGCATCAAAGCCCTGGGGATGAAGTACACTGTTCTTCAGCTCTAGCCACTAAATAAATGTTCTAGTGTGGCCATATGGAGGCTGCTTACACCAAAGAGACAGATTTAAAAAAAATTAAACTGGAATTCCATCAAACTCGGAATCCAACAGCGGGGTGCATAATCGTGGTGTCTAGATGCCTGTGTGGTGTGAGTAGCTGCAACACAGAATTGTGACAGGGCTTACAGATGGGACCAGGAACTCTTTGTGTCTTTTGTGCCTTGCGGATTCACCTAAGACGTACATTTTAAGTCAACAATGAAAGTCAACAGGTGACCCCAGACATAAGGCTCCAGGTGGCCTGGCAAACAGCTCGCTCTTCTATCGACTTTCCAGTAGCTGTGGGTTCTGCTAGGGTTAGTTGACTGGGGTTGTCACTGGGAGCCACATGTCCCTTTGTCTCTTGGCGCCATGGAGAAGAGCTCTAGTTGCTGGACACAATGGCATTTTGTTTGTTGTAGCCCTTCATCAGGATCAAGGTCACAGCCCTTGTGTGGAGAGTGAAGTTACTGAGGACAGGTGTACTTTTTCTAGGGGGAGCCCAGCAGAGGGGCAAGCTAGCTAATGAGCTGCTTCAGGCGTGGCTGAGGAATAAGCTTTGCACTGGGACAGACTGATCAATGTCTGGTTCCTTCCAACACCCTTTCAGGAGCCTGTGCCCAATTATATTTAGATGGAAGTGGGTTTCCTGAGATGCCACGGAAGACTGCAAAGGAGACGGACACTGTGAGCATGAAAGAAGGGAAGATATACTAGTGAGAAGCCAGCTTCAGAGAAAGCAGTTTTAAAAAATTTTAAAGGTATTTCAAATAAACACCAGCTTCTTGTGACGGATTCATTCCTTTAGTTTCTTTCAGATTGTCTGAGGTCCTGACCTTCCTCCTTCTCTGCTCATCAGCAGCATCTATAGGAGAAGATGATGCGGAGGCTGGGGACCAGATGAGGTCAGGTTTGTGTGGACAAGGGCAGGGATTAAAAGGGCTGAGCATTATAGGGGGTCTAGGGAAGGGAAGTGTGGAAAGGACACAGGGAGAAGGTGCACCACCTGATAATGGTGGGCCAGGTGCTGTGGTCCTGGAGCACACGTGTGACCACATACCTGCTTCAAAAGTGCTGCAAAGGAAACTGAGCTGTATGATAAGCAAAGGAATCAAGGCAAGGACCCTCAGGATCTAGGAGGGCACTATGCTGCAGCCAGGTACTTTACTATAGATGGGACCATGGAACTCCTGCTTTCTGGGAAGGGTCTATTGTATGTACAGCCTTCACTAAGTTGTATTCCCCACATTGTTGGTTATGACGTGTGATCTGTTGGAACAAGAAGATTCAAGTACATAAATGGCAGAATGGAAGTGAAGAAATGAGTGACAATGGAAGACGGGCAGATGGAAGAGTTTATCACCCAGCTGTGCCTAGTTGCAGTTTTGCAAAGCTGAGCACTTGTATTAGTGTCTTGGGGGATGCTTTTAGGTTGGGCACCAACAGTCATACATGCAAAGATATAAAGGAACTTTGGGTGCTCATGGAACTTTATTTGATTTTGGAGCAGATGGCAGAACCCAAGGCACATAAGCTAAGTGGGCACTGCACCATGAGCTGTACCCTCAGTCTCTGAGCAGAGGGGCTTCTTGGCTCTGTCATAGCACCACTATGCATGCTGGTGACATATATTGACTCCCCAGTATCTGAAATTTCTGTGTCTGGGAATTTCTTACATTATCCCACTGTAGATAGTGAACATTTGTAGATGATTTCTTTTGTAGCCTCTCCAATTGTGGGGGTGAGCAGTTGAGTTGATCACATTTAAGAACTGCCACACGGTTCTTTTTTTTAATAATTTATTTTTTATTTCTTCAAGTTACATCTCAATCACAATCCCCTCCCTACTCCCCCCTCCAGTCCCACCCTTCCACCCTCCTCCCCCTCAACCCCCCCATCCTCTTCCCTTCTTTTTTTTTTCTAGTTTAAGGTATTTCTTTTTCCCCCCAACAGCTCTCCCTTTCAGTCCAAAAAATGGTTCTTTTTCTTATAACTATAAATACAATACAAAACAACAGAAATAAATAGGCCACAATTATAAGAGTTATATGGCTTAGCATACATTCCCAATGTCCAGTCCATATGTATTTGGCACCTGACTTTAACATTCTACTATCTAACCATCTCCATGAGTTTAAAGTTCTATATCTAACTCAGCTTTTATACTAACTTGCCTCATAATTTTAAAAATATCTTCTTAGATCCAGAACACCCTCTTGATTCCTAAACAACTCAAAATTTAACTATGAGACTCTAGGTATCTATTCTTCAACCACCTCAGAGACCTGAGAGGGATAAATATATCTGATTATATAGGAAGTGCAGGGCCTGCAGCTTCCAAAACTAAAAAATGACATACCAGTGGCTGCCTGGACAGTTCCCATTTTCTCTCCATACATTACAGCATCAATCTTCAGCCATTTGGCCCCATTTCTCTGACAGACATTGATTGTAGAGCAGGAATTATGAAGGACTTACCTAAAATTAAGATTGTATTGGGCTACATCGGTATTGATCTTTGTATATTGATACAAAATTAAGGGTAACGCTTCTTAAAGGTATTGTTCGTAGTAATACTTAAAAATGAAATGTCAAGTTTTGACCTCTTGCTGCCACACGGTTCTTAAATGAGAAATGTTATGAAAGCTCAGGGTCTGCCTAGAGCTTTGTTGTAGGTGGCAACACGCAACACAGACTGTTTTCTGGGAGCAGCAGGGACTACGGCTTTAATCGAGGTCCATGCCCAATGTCTAGAGAGGCTGGTGGTGCCAATAGTGGTCTAAGCTACCCAAATGACAGCAATTTCGCATTATCGTCTTGCCACTGTGCAGGGCACTGTAACCTCCAAACCTGGGTCTTTGGTCCTCCTAAAACACTGTGAGTTGCATAATCTTCCTCCTTAACTAAGCTCACATTTTTGTTGCTTACTGCTAGAAATCCTGAATGGTGGAGTAAGATCTTTTAAATAATTTTGGGCCTGCTTCCATGTGTTTCTGTTCTTGTGCACCAAGCTAACCATACCTCAGAGCAAATTTAAAAATAATTACTTACATTTATTTTATGCTGAGTTGATTCTTGTGCCATAACTTTTCGTATCTTCGGTTTCTTCTGAGAGATTCTTTTTCTCTGTGCAACCTCCTCTTCTGGTTTAGGGACAATTTCTTTCCTTTCAGCGACGATCATCTTCATGTGGCAGGGGAGCACATGTATGTCTTCATCTGCCTCTCCTCCATTCATAATAGTGTCTGTCTCCAATTCTCAGGGAACCAGAAAGAGATTGCTTCAACACTCTAGCTTTAGGATTTCTTCTGTGTGGTTATTTAAAAGAAGGGTTAATTCTTTTTATTTTATGTGCACTGGTGTTTTGCCTGCATATCTATCTGTGCACCACATGTTCCTGGTGTCCTTTGGAGGTCAGAAGAAGGCATCTGATGCTCTGGAATTGGAGTTACAGATGATTGTGAGCCAACCATGTAGGTGCTGGGAACTGAAGCCAGGTCCTCTGCAAGAACAGCCAGTGCTTTTAACCGCTGAGCCATCTCACTGTTTTTTGTTTTTTGTTTTTTGTTTTTTTTTTTTGGTTTTTCGAGACAGGGTTTCTCAAAGTAGCCCTGGGTGTCCTAGAACTCACTCTGTAGACCAGGCTGGTCTTGAGCTCACAGAAGTCCGCCTGCCTCTGTCTCCCTAGCCTCATATTTTTGAATACGTGATCCCCATTTGGCAGAACTCTTTGGGAAGGATTAGGAGGTGTGTTGTTGGAGGTGGGGTTTGTGGTTTCAAAAACCCATGCCTTGCCCAATTATCTCTCTCTGAGTGGTACCTATGCCTTGAGATGAAAGCTCTCAGCTCCTGCTTCAGTGCCCTGCCTTCCTGTGTACCTGCTGACAATGCTTTCTTACCATGATGGTAATGGACTCAACCTCTACAACTGTAAGTCTTTGGTTTGTTTTGGTCATGGTCCATTGGTCTTGGTACTTGGATCATTGTGCTTTGTCACAGCAAAAGAAAAGGAACTAAGACACTGTTCTACTCAGGAAGTAACTCTAAAACCTAGTCACCTAGTATATTAAAATTCACAAATTTGAGATGGAGTAGAATGTTCTGCAAGCTCTGCCTGGATTCCCTTATACAGCCACAGGCAACTCCTCTGGGAGAGACCGTCTCACTTGATGTCCAGGACCTCATCTAGGGTGGTAGAGACACTGGATCATTTCTTCAAGTGTTGTTGTTGTTATTGCTGCTGTTGTTGTTTTAAATCGGAGGCTTTACAGCACAGCCATTTTAGGGTCCTGAAAGTGAGCACGGGGGTCTCAACACACTGTTTCTGTTGTTTATTGATGCCAATCACAATGCCACCTCAGACACAGTGACTGGAGACAGATCCTGCTACTTCCTGAGGAGAAGCTCTACAAAGAATTTCTAGCTAATTTTAGTCCACTACAGTGATAATGATCTCCCTTTGAAAACTCAAATAAAATAGAGATTATAAAAAGAAATCTACACATCATTCTAAATGGTATTATCCCCAAGTAACTACTGTTAATGTTTGATAAGCATAATTGTTTATGATATGTTTACATGCACACATTAAGATGCTGTGTGGACGAAATAATAGGTGGATGAATGGTTGGACAGATAGAAGTAAATTCCTCTAAGAAGTAAGAATTATTTTTTTATTTTTTTAAACATTTATTTATTTATTTATTTATTATGTATTCAGTATTTGCTCTACATATATGCCCGGGCAGATCTCAATGTAGATGGCTGTGAGCCACCATGTGGTTGCTGGGAATTGAACTCAGGACGTTGGGAAGAACAGCCAGTGCTCTTAACCTCTGAGCCACCTCTCCAGCCCGAATTATTTTTTTATTAACATGTTACAGATTTATATAAGAGAGACTGACAACTTGGTAGGAAAGATGAAAAAAAACTAAACAACCCATAATTCTTCATATTTACAGATTTATTTTGATTTGGTCAGAGATTACAAATTTGCATTTATTTTGTAGTTTAAAATTCTTTTGTTTGCTTAAGCATAATTAATTATGTATTTAAATTATTGGGATCACAGGGGGAGCTTCTATCTTGACCTTCATTTTGGTAGGTTGTTGAGATGGGTGCTGTGGCCAGCATGTTCTTCTAAAGTACAGGAGAAACTCTAAGCTACCTTTACTTTTGAGTAAACATTTGACTGAGTGTTGCAAGAATTCCTTCTGTGGGGAGATATAAACAGAGTCTACTCCATCCTTATAAGGCCCTGTCATAAAGCAAAATAGGATTTCCCCAGAGTTCATTGTGGGAGAAGTAGTGAGTTTATTGGGCTTATTCACAGAGCGTGGGCGAGGACTTACTGGCAGAAGCGTGAGTGACCCCAATTTGGTTGCACTGTAAAGTCTTTACTCAGCGTGGACAATGGCCTCCAGATTGTTGCATAGATGGATCCCCTTCCCTCTGATTCCATAGACTCTATCACCTTCTGAGATCCCCCACCAACTCCCACCAGGCCTCCAAGGGTGATGGGGGCAGAATTGTATATAAATGGCTGGAGGACCAGCTGAAATCCCACGTGCCTGTCTGAAGAGGTGATATCAGCCTGTCTCCATGGTCAGGATATCTCCAGGCTGGGACAGCTGACATAATGCAGATGGTCGCCATTTGGTCTGAGGACCACTTTCTACAACATTGTGTAACTTATTCCCTTTTCCTCAAATGTTAAAGACATTGTTACTTGGTTTTCTCTCATTCAAGGATTTTAGTAGGAAGTAACCTCATTTTTGTTCTCAGTCTTATACTTGATTTCTGCCCTGTGGCATGGCAGGAAGGGACTCAGAGACCTAGAGAATTTTTAAAGTTTTGTATCTTTGTCAGTAAATGTTTTCATATAATTTGTTTTCTGTTTCTGTGGTGTGTGAGTATGTGTGTACAAGTGTGTATGGTGTATGTGTATAAGTATGTGTGTGTGTGTGAGTGACTGTGGTTTGTGTGTGTGCATAAGTATGTATATGTGTGTGTATGATGTGTGGTATGTGTGTGTTTCCAATGAACTAAAATCAATTGTTTTATTTCTGGAAGCATTTCTTACATTATATCCCTACATGTTTTCAGCATTTCTAATGATTCCATTATTAGTGTACCAATCTTCCAGTTACTTTTTTAGGTATCTTTGCTTTTTTCTTTAGCATTAATATTGAATATCTAAAGTGCTTTAATATCATATAAATATATCAAAATATTATATACTTTCATTTTACAATTTTTTAAAGATCTTTCTTAGGTTTGTTTTTATTTTATGTGTGTGAGTGTTTTGCCTTCATTTATGTGCACCACATACTTACCCACAGAGGACAGAATAGGAGGTCAGATTCCCTGGAACTGGAGTTACATACGGTTATAAGGCCTGCCATGTGGGTGCTGGGAATTGAATCTGGGTCCTCTGCAACAGGAACAAGTACCCTTAACCTCTCAGTCATCTCTCCAACCTCTTTTTGCTGTTTCTAGTGTTGTCTAAAAGAGTATAATCCTTTTTGTTGTTTTTTGTTTGTTTGAAACAGTATCTTACTGTTAGCTAGCCTAGAGCTTGCTCTGTAGAGTAGGTTAGTCTGTAGCTTACTGTAATCCTCCCGCCTCTACCTCCCAAATACTGCAATTACAGGTGTACACCATCATGGCTGCTATGCATTGGCTTCTTTTTTTTTTTTTTGGTTTTTCGAGACAGGGTCTCTCTGTGTATCCTTGGCTGTCCTGGACTCACTTTGTAGACCAGGCTGGCCTCGAACTCACAAAGATCCGCCTGCCTCTGCCTCCCAAGTGCTGGGATTAAAGGCGTGCGCCACCACCGCCCGGCGCATTGGCTTCTTAATTTGTCAGCTTTGAGGCAAATTGATCTTTTTGGTCTTAATGAGTATCACATTGCTCCTGCCTTTTACTTGAATCTATCTCATACCTTATCCACTCCCTCACCAGCCTCTAATCTCTTGTGGGACGTTTGTGCTGTCTTGCTGTCTGTTCACAGATGCTGTATGCACTTTCTCTTTTACATGGCACATTTTCTTCTTTCTCACATTTTGTTCTTTTGAGTGACATAGGTGAGCACAGACCTGCAGCTCATTTCTCTCATCTTTTGTCATCCTTCCGTCTTCACTGGTATCGATTTGTTTTGATTTACTCCCAGCTGATTCTAGAACTAACTTTTGCTTTATTCTCATTCTTTTGAGGCCTAAGACCTCAAGACTGAAAGGTCTCTGGTTTTAGTGAGGACAGATTATAACCCTCCTGTGGGGCTTGAGCTCTTTCTGCCCCCCTGGGATCCTATTCATCATCTCGTGTACACTACTAGAGATGTATCCAATGCCCCCATCCTTTAAAGAAATCCTCAGAGATTAAATTCTGGTTACCTAACCCACGAATACACCAATATCACATTAAGATAATGAAAACAGGGGCTGGGGAGATGGCTCTGGTGTTACGAGCACTTGCTGCTCTTCCAAGGACCCCGAGTAGAGTCCTAGCTAACAACCGCCTCTAACTCCAGTCCCAGAGGATCTAACGCTCTCTTCTGGTCGCCATAGGCACTGTATGTGCACGACGCACAGATATCCATGCAGGCAAAACACCAACACACACTTTTTAAAATGTGAAAATAGGATATTGTAAACTTCTCCTCTAGAGAGGAAAATGTGGAGTCTTAGGGGGATTAGCTCAGTGGCCAATTGTATGGCTAACATGTATGAGATCCTAGGGTCACTCTCGGTGCACGAGCGCACAGACACAGAGAGAGGTGGGGGGAGGGATGAAGATGAAAATCAGAAATATAACAGCTCTCATCAAGAACCCAGCCAGCTCTAGCTGAAGCACAGTCCTTTAGCAAGGCAGCTGTTTAAAACTATTGGTTTATTAAGGCACTGTGCTTCAGACTGCCTTCCCTATGCTGACGAGAGAATGGCTTCCACTCAGGTTCTGGTTGAAATGTCCTAAATGCTGGGGGATCAGATTGGCATAAAGCTCCGAAGTGAGACTGAAATGAACTATTTGTTTTTCACAAGTAAGCTCTCCACAAAGTTTCTCCTTTGATTTCCTTGATATTCAGTGTGAAGTGGTAAGAACTTTTTGTTGACAGTGATTTTTTTTTCCAGTCCCTTAGCCTCAGTGTTTGCATCAACTTTACAAGGTTTGAGAGGTGTTTTATCTAATTGCCTAAAGTCATAAAAACCGGATGGTAAAAGGTCATGATGGAATATATATATAATTTTAGATATAAATATATTTGCAATAGATTCTGTTTTCTCTCCTTTTCCAATTTTTTTTTTTTGGTTTTTCAAGACAGCGTTTCTCTGTGTATCTCTGGCTGTCCTGGACTCACTTTGTAGACCAGGCTGGCCTCGAACTCGCAAAGATCCACCTGCCTCTGCCTCCCAAGTGCTGGGATTAAAGGCGTGCGCTACCACCTCCCAGCCTTTCCTTTTCCAATTTCTTATAGTACAAATAGCTTAAGAATATTTCCTTAGCTAGGCATGGTGGCGCACACCTTTAATCCCAGTATTCAGGAGGCAGAGGCAGATGGATCTCTGTGAGTTCAAGGCCAGCCTGGTCTACAAAGGGAGTCCAGGACAGCCAGCGAGGGCTGTTACACAGAGAAAACTTGTCTTGAAAAACAAACAAACAAACAGACAGACAGACAGAAATATTAATTTACTCAATAGGTCCTCTTTAGTAATGCTTTATAACAAAGCAATTTTTGACCCCCTCATGAAACTGGGATAGATCAAAATAGATAGAATGTTTGAAGAGACAAAGAATGTCACATAAAAGAGACAGCCGATTCTTCTACAATTGAATGTGTGGGTTAAATCAAACACATGTCACTCACACAGAAACTAAGTTGATGGCGTGTGCTTCAAAATGAGCAAGAACCTACTATTCCCTTGACGAAAAGAAATATATATAATGTGTGTGTGTGTAAATGGTGTCTGCAATGAATGTTAACTCATGGCTGGTGAGGTGGCTTAGTGGGTAGGCTTGTTCACAAACCTGATGTCCTGAGTTTAATCTTTGGATTCCCTCAAAGGGGCAGGAAAGAACTAATTCCCAGAAGTTGTCCTCTGACCCCTACATGCTTATTTATGAACACACACACACACACACACACACACACACACACACACACACACACA
>CAJQZJ010001058.1:1279935-1296617 GCA_907164525.1 Lophiomys imhausi
CACACACACACACACACACACACACACACACACACACACACACACACGATGAGAGGAAGACTAATAAAAAGAATAGAAGAATGTTTTTTTTTTTTTTTTGGTTTTTCGAGACAGGGTTTCTCTGTGTATCCTTGGCTGTCCTGGACTCACTTTGTAGACCAGGCTGGCCTCGAACTCACAAAGATCCGCCTGCCTCTGCCTCCCAAGTGCTGGGATTAAAGGCGTGCGCCACCACCGCCCGGCAGAATGTTATTTTTTTGTCAGCATAAAGGCTTCTTTACATTTGAGGTAATGAAGCCATCTGAAATTTATTCTCTCACAAAATATGTGTGTGTGTTTTAACAGAAATGAATTTTAATCAGATTGAAATATGTCTGAAAAATATAGTATAAATTCCCCTTCCTTGGCTTTTCTTGGTTTAGTCACTTTTGGCTTGTGTTCCTTGGACGGAGGTATAAGCATTGTGACCTTGGCCAAGTCACTTTACTTTGACAATTTAGTTTTTGAGCCATGGTGCCTTCTTTTGTAAAATGGGCTGAAGTGAGAAATAGGAGTTCCTGATATATAACAAATTCTTAAGAGTTAATGAGATTTAATAAAATTCCCAAGAAATGGTTGTTAATACATGACCACTATAGTCATTCCTGAGTTGCTATTTGAGACATGGGCAACAGTTGCATGTTGGGGTAGTGTTAAGCATTCTAAATGTTAATTAATTGGTCCTGCTTGCTGTCTGTTACTTACATTGACTCTGATTGGTTAACTAAAATGCCGAGGCCTGAGATTGGGCAAAGACAGAGAAAGGTGGGACTTCCTTACTTCCTTAGATTAGAGCAGGAAGCCTGTGCTTGAGACAGAGAAAAAAAAAAAAAAAAAGGATTTCCAGCCAGGAGCAGCAGGAAGAAGGAGGCACACACCATGGGTTAGAAAAAAGAATCTCATTCCACATGGCCAGGAACATCGGCATATCGTGGAGAATGCAGTCCAAGGGGACTATGTATATATGGGGTCATATTTGGGTAATAGAATTAAGAGCTAGCTTAGATGGGCCAGGATTGCACAACTCAGGCCAAGGCATGTTAAAATCCACATGGTCTCTGTGTGTACTCATTTATAATGGCGGAATAAGGATTAAAGGCTGCCAAACAAATTAACAATAATCTAAATACAGGTTAAATAGTTTAATTAGCCATAATTTTTTTACAGTTGCAGGGTGACAAGACTCAGAGGTGTATGCATTGAAATAGCTCATGGATGGCCCTTGTCTCAGTAAGCTTGCCATCTGAAAGGTAAGAGGGCCATAGAGATAAATATGATGAGCAATTTCATTCTTGGCAAACCTGTCACCAGACCATTGGCTTTTATCCAGGACAATGGTCTGCTTCAAGTAATAAGGATTTGTCTTCTTCACAAACCATTTCATGGTGATGACATATTCTAGCTGTAACAAAGTGTAGAAGTGAACACAGAGACAAGTATCAAGGTTGTAGTGGACAATGGAAAATCCCTAACAATAGACATTAACCTAGTGAATCTTGACTTTGTTCTTTTAAGAGCATCCTTTTGAGGCTTTGGGAAGTGGAATTGTTTTTGAACATCATCTTTCCCAAACAGTAATAATAACAGCAAATTGTTATTTAGTGTTTACTGTGTGCCAACCAGAGGGATAAAGATTTTCTGGGCATTTAAAAAAATCCTCACACTTCCCTATTTGGTAGACGTGATGGTAATCCTTCCTTTACATCAGAGGAAACTGGGGTTCAGGGCGAATAAGTCACCTGCCTATCATGAGAAACCAAGAAGATAATTTCTTGGTTAGTTTTATGTAGACAATGGGACTATCAGATCTGTGTTCCTAACGCAAATGCAAGTATGGTTTTTTCCTCTTTAAAGTTTGTGTTGCTGAATATGGTAGGAATGCTCCCAGCTGAAGGATTTTCCAGTTTCTGTCTCCTAAGCTTGGAACTACACTGCCTTTAGTATGGATCTCAGAATGGGGAACTTGGTCCCAGGTGAACAATGACAACGATGACACGTGTTCAGTGTATCCATTTGTACTCTTCAACACTAACCTAAGTCCATAGGGTGGCCTGTTTTCCTTCTTAGTGTTAACGAGTGACTCACTTTTTCTCTGCACCAAAACATTTTGAGTGAACTGGGGCCGTGTTCAATGCCCACTAATCACACAGACTTTTTTTTCTAGCAGCATTTTAGCAACCCTGGTGAGGATCCTGTTAGTGTGTCTTGTAAACAGCATCTCCATTTTCACCCTTGGGCCTGGAGGTGATGAGTAACAAGCTAGCTAAAGACAGTCTCTCCCTGAGGAATTTGCATTTCCAAAAGTATTTCATAGTTGCTTTTAGACTTCCACTCACACTCTCAGCTTCATCTCCTTTCTTCTTCCACCTCTCTTCACTTGGCTGGACTAAATGAAACAAGAAGTACAGGTGTTTTTTGTCATATTTTTGGGTGAACTTTTCTGTAAACTCAAAGGGAGCATGGAGGTGATCACACTCTGGTAACTCTGGTTCCAGGGAATATGATGCCCTCTTCTGGCCCTTGTGGGAACTACACACATGGGGTGCACAGACACATACATGCAGGCAAAACACCCATAAACAAACATAAAATTAAAAGTTACACACACACACACACACATTTAAAGAGAATGCTTCTTGCTCTTCTAGAGGACCCAAGTGTGATTCCTAGCACCCACATCAGATGGCGAACAACTGCTAGGAAATACTAGCTCTAGGAGTCTGACATTCTGTTCTTGACCTCTTCAGGCACCTGGACACACACACACACAGACACACACTCACACACTTACACCTCACACACACAGACACAAACACACACACACTCACACCTCACACACACATACACACACACCTCACACACACAAATACACACACACACTCACACCTCACACACATATACACACACAGAGACAGACAGACACACACACCTCACACACACACAAACTCACACCTCACACACACAAACCACACACACATACATACACACACCTCACACACACAGACACATCTTTAAAAAAAAAAAAGAGTCCACAAGGAAAAAGAATAATTCAAGCTATGTGACCCCTGTATGCCAAACAGGCAATTGATTAAAATAATTTTCATTTACAGCAGTTAAAATCTCATAAAGGTATAAAATGAGTATTTTGTACTTTCTTCAGACTCCAGGCACATACGGAGATAAACAGCAATCTTGAGTGAGTTCTCACTAAACAAGCAACTGATGTACGCTGCCAAGCAAATGAGGGAAGCTAGTTTCTCCTGTGAGATCACACAGCAATACACAAAGATGCTCTGGTGACAGTGCGCACATCTGAGAAGATGGGACCATGCAGTGGGGAAAATGGAGGGGGCTTGGGAGAGGGAGCAGAGTCGAGGCTAAAGACCTCCACGCATGTAGGCAGAACTCTAAAGGAAACTGAAGTGGGGGAAAAACTAAAAGCAAATTCTAAACAGCTTTCCTTACAAATGGCTTTCATATGCATGCTAAGAAGTGACTGAAAGAAAACAAATACCAAGAGATATAATAGACACATTATGCAACCAGGATTACTAAGGAGGGACTAAAACCAGAAACAGACTTTGAATAATTTGGATATGGAAAGTTTATACAAGGGCAGACACAACAGGCTAAGGGGAATTGTGCCAGTATGGGTCAGGGCGGATATTGTGTCTGAAGGGAGAAAGAATGTCACATAATAAATACATTGGCAGGGAAACAAAATATGCTTGGATGGAAATGAAAGATAAAAGGAACCGAGGAGTAATCATAGGAAATTATGATGGACCATCTGGGTCAGATGAAAGGCAGCTCAGAAAGTCTTTGCAGAGGAAGATGCCCAAGAAGAGTCCAGGCTGAGCTGAGATAGCCATTCTTACCTTATATTAGAGCCAAGTGGTGTTCTCGTCACATTCCTACACAAGAAATGCCAGTTTGGGGCATGACTTCTAGGCCCAGAGATCCAGAAAATAACTGGGAAGAACTCTGGATGATTCTGAGCAGGTTGTGGCCAGACCTTCCTTCCAAGTGTGTAGAGTCTGGAGATGCATTAGCACTGCCTTCTGGTCACACCACTACCCTGGTGACTTGTTATAATTTGTCACTTGTTTAAAAAAAGAAAAAAAAAACCCATCTCCTTTTCTTTTTTTTTTTTTTTTTTTTGGTTTTTCGAGACAGGGTTTCTCTGTTTAACAGCTCTGGCCATCCTGGACTCACTTTGTAGACCAGGCTGGCCTCGAACTCGCAAAGATCCGCCTGCCTCTGCCTCCCAAGTGCTGGGATTAAAGGCGTGCGCCACCACCGCCCGGCTCGTAAAAATAAGCTGGGCATGGTGGCACACTTCTTTTTTTTTTTTTTTTTCTTTTTCTTTTTTTTTCTTCTTTTTTTTCTTTTCTTTTTCTTTTTTTCTTTTTTTTTTTCTTCTCCTTTTCAATCTTTTTGCAGAGTTTTTTCTGATCTTGGTTCAATGTTTACAAGTCCTTTTTTTTTTTTTTTTTTTTTTAGTTCATGCATCCGGGTACCTTCAAAGAAACAGACGTGGCCTGTGTGGCTTCTGGCTACTAGCTTTGTCAGATGGTTGTGGCATAGGGGTTGCAGTCAGGAAGCTCCAGAAAATGGGAACAACAGAAAAGAGGCAACAGCTGAGATCTGAGGCTTCCTCATCCTTGGACCCTGGCATGCATCACCATGGACTCAGCCTCAAAAGCATTAGTTTGAACACAGGGACAGTCTGACTGACTTCTGGACACTGTGGCCAGAAGATATTAACAGCAGGGCCTGTCCATTTTCCCTTCTTCACTAACCCTCTCCTCTGGCTATTAAGCCTTATCCCTCACAGTAGAGAGCATTCCTGTGTTCTAGACCTGTGGCCAGTGTCTCAGCCTGATCTTGAGCATTCAAAGGGGAGGAACTTTGTTTCTCAAGCTTTTTTTGCCAAAGCTTAGCATCATCCTGTCTAGTGAATCTGGGCTCTCAGTTCTGTGGGATGGACAGAAAGAGTAAGGGGGAGTTGAGTTTAAACTGCGTGCTTCCCGCAATCAGGGAGGCTAGTTTAGAAAAGGTGGGAGGAGATACGAAGGTTTGGGTAACATTCAGTCTCCCTCAGCTCACATCTGGACAACTCTCTCCTCTCTTCACATGCATACCAGCCTGGCATCCCTCTCTGATCCAGGACTTAAAGTCCACGCCTCTAAATAAGAAGTAGGTTCCCAGGACCAACCCCTGTGCATCTTCCTCATCTTTTCAGTAAGGGTCAAGATACATTGTATCTTCTCCTCAGTGTCCTCTATGCCACCCAGGGGTTTGCAATAGGATCCTACAGAATAGTTTACATTGAAACACAAGTAGATCTATTGTAGTGGTCTCAGGCTCAGACCATGTTTTAATCTGGCAGTTCCCAGATAACTGTATTAAAATAACCTGGGGAAAAAAAAAGAAAGAGAAAGGTCTTCCTTTATCTGCAAGAGAGACAGTTAAAGGGAAGGAAGAAAACGAAATAGAATACAACAGGCTTTTGACTTTATCCTTGGCCTTACAGAGTCAAATTCTCTGTGATACACAGGAATCTATGATTTCCTTTCCCTCTATTTCATTCCGTTCCCTGGGGTGTTACAGACATGGAGCTGAGTCTGAAGGGCATCCATTTGAATTTCCAGGGTTCTTGTTTATCAGGACAAAGAACTGGGCTAGGGCCACGTGACCAGAATTAGAAACAGACATTATTAAGAAAGGGAAAATACTGAGAATGGGAGTGGGCTGATGAGCTGAGGGAAAACCATGCACTCAAGCACAGGCCGTGGGGCTCATGAAGTCTATTACTCTTCCTCGTGTTCTTTTGAGAGAAGGTCTCTCATTGAGCCTAGAGCAAGCCTGGTGGCTAGCAAGTCACAGTGACTGTCCAGTCTCTGCATTTCCACAATGTTGGACTGATAGTCATGGTGTACAGGCACACTCAGAATTTTACTTGGACTCTTGAGATCTGAATTCAGGTTCCCATATTTTCACAGCAAGGGGACTTACCCACTCAACCATCTCTCCAGGCATCAGAGTTGGTTTTGACAGAATTCCAATTGCCTGCAGTTGAAAAGCTTTCTTTATAGTTTGTCAGTTAAAAATAATGGTACAAAAAAGATAACTTTAAAAAGAGGAAACTCTCCATCGTAAACAGTTTTCTGTTTCTTCAGGGGCACAAGTTATATATCTGTGATGTCTGGTAAAACACAACTAACAGTGAACTACAAAGGTGGAATTAGTTTAGGATTATACAAAAAGGCTAGTAATAGACCAGCTTCAACAAATATTCAAGTGTAATTGTGTAGCCCAGGTATAAACAACATATGGATTGGGAAGAAAAACACACAGAAAGATTTGTAGCAAACAACTTAACAATGAGACAAGCTAAGGTGTGGTGGGGGGAAGTTTATTCCACAAAAAGCTCTAAAAACAGTGTGGAGGAGAACTGGATCCAAATGTCTAAGGTACTTTTCTTAGACTACTGTTAGAATCAGGCTGAGTTTGTTTCATTTTAAAATATTTATTTATTTGTTTATTTTTATGTGTTTGAATGTTTTACCTGAATGTATGTAAGGACATCATGTGTGTGCAGTGCCTGAAGAGGCCAGAAGAAGGTGATGGATACCCTAGAACTAGAGTTACAGATAGGTGCAAGCTGCTATGTGGGAGCTGGGAATCAAACCTGCATCCTCTGCAAGAGTAGCAAATACTCTTTACTGATGAGCCATCTCCCCAGCCCCATGATGGGGTTGTTTTTGTGCAGTTTTTATGCAGGGATTCAGTTTAGGGCCTTGCTCATGTTATACACACTTGACTACTGAGTTGCAGCTGCAGTCTTTAGATAAAACTGTTAAACGTAAATTCTGAGTATCAGCAAGGTTTTATAGCAAGAAACCCAATCTTTTATAGAGCTAGGAAAGGTATAAATCAGACTAACTTTTCTGGATAGTGCTGTGCCATCTGAATTAAAAGATAATCTTCTGAGTTAGTAGTTTTACACCTATATATGTAAATATATATATATATGTAACATATATACATATATTATAAAGCATATATACCTAAGAATATGAATTTCAGTTAAATTTATAAAGTGGCCATTATAATGTTATTTATAAGGAAGTAAAATTAGAATGCTAGGGACTAACTAGAAGAATGATTAAAGGAGTCATATTATTTTAATGTAACAACATAAAAGGCATTCATTAAAACTTATCAAGGGACGGTGAGATAGTTCATCAGGTGAACGTGCTTACTTGATGACCTAAATTCCATCACCAGGACCTGTGTAGAGAAGTGACCCAGACCTCAAAAAGTGTGTCATGGCCTATGTCTTAGCTGGGGTTACTACAGTTATGATAAAACACCATAACCAAAAGCAACTTGGGGGAGAACGGGTTTATTTCAGCTTATAGTTTATAGTCCATTATGAAGGGAAGTCTGGACATGAACCTGAAGGCTGGAACTGAATTAAAGACCATAGAGGAATGCTGCTTACTGGTTTGTGTGGTGGGGGGTGGATATCTATTGAATCAGCCTGGCACCTGGCAGTGCACATGGTCCTGAGCAACAGGTGTACCTCCGGGAGGAAGGCGTGAAGTTGTCCAGTGAAAAGGTACTCTGTATGCATAATTAGTGACAGTGTATAAGAAGAAAACCCTGGGACACTTGAAGGGGCTGTTGGCTTGGCATTGATTCTCAACACTGCTCAGTTGCTGGACACTGCCACACTTTGAAAGATGCTAGAAAAATAGTGGTTGAAGTTAAGTTGGGTGGAGCAGAAGTTGGGTGGAGCGCAGTTGCAAAGCCAAGGCTCCAAGAGGCAAGAAGAACAGTGAACTGTGGAAGGGTGTGGGCAGAGACCTTGAGAAACTGTGAGAAACTTCAAGACCTGCCAGGAACCACGAGAACAGCACCCTACTAAAAGGCATGGCAGCAGAGCCCCAAAAGGGCTCGAGAGATGGAGGTGTGAAACGGATGTGTGCCAACTGCTGGCGCTGAGGCCGTGCTGACAGAAAAGGCTGGACTTCAAGCAGAGATACGCTAACCAGCTCTTAGGCCACACCAGCCCTGAGGTGGTAAGAATTAGGTGGTCAAGTGCCTCAGCACATAAACCAAGACCAGTGGAGGAGACAGGAGACTGAGGCTGAGAAAATGCCTCGGAAAGGGGCTCCTGCCGCAAGTCAGCCCCAGAAGGCCGAGAAAAGGCCTCGGAAGGCTGCACCTGCCACAAGTAAGCTCGGACTGGCACAAGAGGTGTGGCACAGGACCTGCTCAGAGAAAGTTCGTGAGAACTGGATGCTGAGGAGAGCCTTGGCTGAAGGCTGTGTCTGTCCATGGGCCTGCAGCCGCTGAGTGAGTGAGCAGGGTGTGTGAGGCACGAGTGCTTTGAGGCCCCGGTGAATGGACTGTGAAGAGACCACGAAAACAGGCGGGAATGCAGCCTCTGTCCCGTGAGGGTGTGACAAGGCCCAGATGAACAGAGGAGGCCCCGGCAAGGCAATGACGCCAAAGACTAGTAGGCCTCATGCCACAGCATTTGCCCCGGGAGGGTTCAGCTAACAGCTGAAGCACACAAAGGGGGACGGTGGTGCTCCACCTGCTCCATTCAGCTTTGAGTCTTGGCTGACTTAGGAGGCTCCAGCCCAAGCTGAAGTGAGGCAGCGGCTGGCGCCATAGCCAAGTGACCACTAAGTGACTGCTGATTGCAGTGTTCCTGCAGACAGACTGCACTTACCAGCTGCCCTCAAGGGACCTGCCCCTGAGGATCTGGGTATCCTTTCTAAAGTTCCTAAGGTTGGTGGGGTGGTAGTTGTTAATAATTATTAATAGATATAGTTTATAATTTATAGCTACAGGCTTGTTACTCATGGTTTGCTCAGCCTGCTTTCTTATTCATTCCAGGAGTACCTGTCCAAGGATGGCAACTGCCCACAGTGAGGTGGAACCTCCACATCAACCATTAATCAAGAAAATGCACCACAGGCTTACCAACAGGCCAATCTTACAAAAGCACTTTTTTTTTTCAATTAAGAGTCACTCTTCACAGATACATCTTTCAGTTCTGTCATGTTGAAAAACAAACAAACAAACAAATATCAACAACAAAAAAATCACAACCAAGACACAGCCTGTTACCCCTCCCTATGCCCTATCACATGCTAACAGCAAGAACAAGAATAAGAACAATGTGTGTTTTGGGAGTGTCTTCATTAAAATGGGAACACGTGGATATGTCAAGTAAAAATAAAGCACACATAAATGAGCAAGAAGTACATTTAAATATATGTCTAAATGTCTAAAATGTCAGTCAGTTAGTTTACAGAATCTCCGCACCAGCCATATTGAAACAATTGCTAATCTTCAGAACAAAATACTTTCCCTTTCTTAGACTTTGTTACTTTCTTGTTGATGTTGTCACCAGCACTATCAAGTGGGCTTTTCTCACATAGGACATTTTTCTTAATCAATAGTTACTACACTTGATAAAGTGAAGAAGGCAACAAAGTCATGTTAAGCGAGGGATCCTGGGAGGTCTGCCAATGGTGATAGACACATGAGCTAGGAGCCCCTTTCTGCAGGTCATCACCAACACACTCAAGCAGTCATGATAACAATAAATAATTCTTTTTAAAAAAGAAATTCTTTGATATGGGCAATTGACGTTTTCTGGGACTTACATGAATAGAGTGGATAAATACATCCTTTATTTTAAAAATGTTGTTTTTCATTGTCAGTATTGGCCAGGAATGCACTATGAACTAGACTGTGGTCTCTGATCCTCTAGACCAATGGTTCTCAACCTTCCTAATGGTGAGACTCTTTAATACACCTCCTCATGTTGTGGTACCCCCCAAGCATAAAATTATTTTCATTGCTACTACATAACTGTAACTTTGTTACTGTTATGAATTGTAATATAAATATCTGGTATACAACCTCAAAGGGTTGTGACTCACAGATTGAGAATGAATACTCTAGAGAAATGTGGGACCTTCCACTCTGAGAACCAACAACCAGTGAGCCCCTCTGGTATCATTTGCAAAGAGCTTATGATCCAAATTCACACAACAGCAAATTACTAGCTACCAGTTCTTAGAACTTTTTTTTTCCTTGAACAACTAAATTGGGGACTAAACTATCAAACAGTAATAGCTACATCACACTAGGAGATGTTGGAGAGACGAGAAAAAGAAAGAGAAAGAGAAAGAAAAAATCAATTTGTTTTGAATGGAGCAAGTATAATTTTTATTAAGTATTCACAGGTACAGAATTTGATTTTCTTTATTTTTCTATGACTGAAGGAAACCATATCCCCAGGCTTCCCCAGCCACTGTCCCAGAAGCTCCTGAATATGGTGACATGACTTCCATATTAACAGGTAAGTTTTATTAGTCTACTTATTACTATGTAAAAGTTACCTCTATGGAGAAACAGGTGCCCTCCTACAGCATGATTGTGGATGCAAAAATGGTGCTGTTTCTATGGAAACCAGAGTGAAAATCTCTTCAATACAAAACAAAAAAACATTGGAAATAGAACAACCACAGATCCAGTAATCCCAGTGTGGATATTTTCCCAAAAGCACTGAAATCAGATTCCTGTGTCTATCCCTGCTCATGGTTGCACAATTAGTAGTACAAAAAGGTGGAAACATGGTGACTGTACATTGAGGGATGAATAGATATGAGAAACATGGAATATTCATGAAATGCAACAGCATCTGGTCGTAGAAGGGAAGGAAATTCTGTCAAATGCACCATGGATGAACCTTACAAATCAATGCTTGATAAAATAACCAGATCACAAAGGACAGGTGTTACATAATCCCTTTTATATGAGGACTCTGAAGCAAGGGAGCTCATAGAAGCAGGGTGTGGAATGCTGATTGCCTGAGGACTGGGGCACAGAGGAGTGGGGAGCTGTGCTTTGCCAGGTTTGAGATTTCAGTGGTACATGAGTAAGTTTGCTCTGCTGTGCAGTACTGTGCCTATAGGGAATGGTTCTGTGTTGCATTAAAACATCTGTGCAGAGAGTGAATCTCATAAGCATTGTTTAAAAAAAAGATTTGTTTGTAATATACATATTATATATACATATATAATTATGCATATATATACAATTTGTATATACGTATGTATACATGTCTATATATGTATAGATTATGTATATATAATTATATATATGGATATTTTGTCTGCATGCTTTTGTGCCTGGTGTCCTTCAAGGCCAGAAATGGCTAATGGAACCCAGGAACAGTAGTTACATATGCTTGTTAGGCAATATGTAGGTGCTGGAAACCAAACCCAGGCCCTCTGCAAGAATAACAGGTGCTCTTAACTGCTGTGCCATCTCTCCTGACCCTCATCAGAAGTATTCTTTTAAAATATTGTTATCAATTCTTTGGGACTATTTTGATCATATTCACCCCCTCAGCTTCTCCCCAATCCACCTTACTTCCTTACCCACCCAACTTTGTTCTCTCTCTCTCTTTCTCTCTCTCCTTCCTTTATTTCTGTTTTAAACCCATAGAGTACAATTTAGGTTGCCCAGATTTTCTTGGATGTGGAGCTAGCCCTAGAGAGTGACTAGCCAACACTTAAAGTTATCAAATGCCAATGGTTCTTCACCTAGGTGTAGGACTTCATGCTCATCTCTTCTACTCTGTGTAAGAATTTTATCTAGATTGACTTGCATGGTCTTGTGCATCCTATCACAATCACTACAAGTTTATATGTGGAGCTGCCTTGTTATATCTAGAAAACACTGTTCCTACAACTCTTGCCTCTTGTAATCTTTCTGCCCTCTCTGCTAGGAAGATCCCTGAGCCTTGGAGTAGGAGTGTGATACAGACAGCCTGTTTAAAACTGAACATTCATGTCTTATTCACTATGCATTGTCCAGTTGTGAATTTCTGAATTAATAGTCCTCAACTATAAGAAGAAGCTTCTCTAGTGAGGGTTAAGAGATACACTAATCTTATAATAATAAGTCATTAGAAGTAATTTTAATACTATGTCCATTTAGTGGAATGGTAGTAGTAAGTTCTTTCTTAGGGCCTATAAACTATCTAACCACAGGTTCTTGGTCCCAGTAGTGTTGCCAGGTATGGGTTCCATTTCATGGAGTGGGTCAGTCAGAAAGTGAGTGGTTACTCCAATAACATTCATGCTACTTTGTACTAGTAGGCATGTCTTACCAGGACAATTATTGTTGTAGCTCCTAAGATTTGCAGCTGGGTAAGATTGATGATTGTTTTTCTCCCCTGGTAGCATGTACAGAACCTCCTAGCATGATGAAAGCTGGCCATTAGGTGATAAGATTACAGATCATTAACAATTTGATTCCAAGATAGCTGCAGTCGGCAGGACACATTTTGAGCTGGGGGGTGGGGGGGGGGCCAGAAATAGCTACAACATCCCAGAAATATAAACAAGCTGAGCAACATCCTGAGAAGCATGAACCCGGAGGGTCACCCCCGGCGAACCCAGAGACTAGTGGGGGTCCCTCATGGGACTCTCACACACTCAGGGAAACAGATCTACCCAAGCTGCAGGGTGTGGTGTGGAACCCAGACTGCTGGGCACAGAGTGGCAGAACCCAGGCGGCAGGACGAGGTGTGGCACAGAAACCAGCGGGGAACCCAGTCAGTGGGGCACAGTGCAGGGCGGACCCAGGCAGCTGGGAGTAGTGCTAAGTGGAACCCAGGCTGAGGAGCGTGCGGTGGAAGTAGGCAAGAGCCACTCAAAAACTCAGCGAGTGGACAGTCTTGGGGCCCAAAGCAGAGATCAGTGGCATAGGGCACAGGCTGGGGACACAGAGCAGAGGCCAGCACGGATTCTGCCAAAGAAGCGGTCAAAAGCCATGCAAATACTCAAGGAATAGCTCCAAACTTCACACAGCAGTACTCACCAGCCTCCAGAGCACCCAGCTTCCACACCGGCATTCCATACAGGAGAACAGCAGGGTCACCAAGATTTATCTCCAGCTGAGTGGCTGGCAGGGAGGCACAAGCATATCTAGGCTTACCCAGAAAGGTGTTAGACATAAAGGTCCCTCTACTGGATATACAATCACTTGGAAGAACATTGCATTCAGACAGAGCAGAGGCTGCTCATCCTAAACCAGTACAGTCTCCTGCAGGTGTGATCACTGCAGGGTCTTGGGAGGCAGCCCCAACTGCCAGATAGAGATACCTCCTAGCTAGCAGAGTGCCCAATATTCACATGGTCACTGCAACACCCTAAAGAGGACCAGCAGGGCCACTGAAACAGTCCAAAAGACATCAGGAACAATCATCTTAGGGCAACCAGATGGCTAAACATCAGCGAAAGAACAAAACTGACAGAAATCAGGGAAATATGACTCCAATGAAATTCAGTGAGGGTAACACAGTAAGCCCTGAACATCCCACCACAGCTGAAACACATGAAAATGATGACAAATCTATACTTAGGAAAACGATGGAGTCTTTTCAAGAAGAAATTAAATCACTGAAAGAATACAAAGAATCCTCAATTTTACAAATTAAAGCAATGGAGAATACCATTAGAGACCTCCAAGCCAATGCAGCCCAACATGAATGAGAAAGAGACAAGACAAGGCAATGAAAGATTCAAAAGATTTGAAAGATTTGCAGACAAAGACAAGCAAATTGGAACAAGAGATGTATTAAACTAATAAAATGGTTCAAGACTTGAAACTGGAAGTAGAAACAATAAAGAAAACACAAGCAGAGACAATCTTGGAGGTGGAAAATCAAGGGAAGAGAACAGGAACTACAGACAAGAGTATCAAAAATAGGATACAAGAGATGGAAGACAGAATCTCACGTGTGGAAGATTTGGTTGAAGAAATCAGTACAACAACCAAAGAAAATGAGAACTCTAAAAAAGTGCTCACCCATAACATCCAAGAAATCAAGGACTCAATGAAAAGACAGAACCTAAGAATGATAGGCAGAGAGGAAAGAGAAGACTCCCGACTCCAAGGTCCAGGAAACATCTTCAACAAAATCATAGAAGAAAACTTCCCAAACCTACAGAAAGAGATGCCAATAAAATTCCAAAAGGCTTACAGAACACCAAGCAGATTAGATCAGAAAAGAAACTCCTCTTGCCACATAATAATTGAAACTCCAAATGTACAGAACAAAGAAAGAATATTAAAAGCTGCAAGAGAAAAAGGTCAAGTAACATATAATGGCAGGCCCATCAGAATCACACCTGACTTCTCCTCAGAAACTTTAAAAGCCAGAAGGGCCTGGGCAGATGTACTACCTGCCCTGAGAGAACATAGGTGCCCAGCCAGACTACTATATCCAGCAAAACCCTCTATCAACATAGATGGAGAAAACAAGATATTCCATGACAAAATCAAAATTAAACAGTATCTACCCACAAATCCAGCCCTACAAAAGATCATAGAAGGAAAATTTCAACCCAGAGAAGATAACTACACCCAAGAAAACAGAGGAAGCAAAAAACTCCATTGTCGCTAAGCCAAAAGAAACACTCAACCACCACCTACACCAAAATAAAAGGAAATAACAACTTTTGGTCATTAATTTCCATCAACATCAAAGGACTCAACTCCCCAATAAAAAGACACAGGCTTACGGAATGGATCCGTAAACAAGACCCATTATTTTGCTGCATACAAGAAATGCACCTCACTAACAAAGATAGACACTACCTCAGAGTAAAGGGCTGGGAAAAGGTTTTCCAAGCCAATGGACCCAGGAAGCAAGCTGGAATAGCCATCTTAATATCAAATAAAATAGACTTTCAACTGAAGTTAATCAAAAAAGATAGAGAAGGGCACTACCTACTTGATAAAGGAAATATTCATCAAGATGACATCTCAATATTAAATATCTATGCCCTAAATACAAGGACACCTACATTTGTAAAAGAAACTCTTCTGAAGCTTAAACCACACATTGATCCCCACACATTAGTATGGAAGACTTCAACTCCCCACTCACAAAAATTGACAGGTCATTGAGACAGAAACCAAACAAAGAAATAATGAGTCTAACAGAGATCAGGAACCAAATGGAACCAACAGATATTTACAGAACGTTTCACCCAAACACAAAAGAATACACCTTCTTCTCAGCACTGCACAGAACCTTCTCCAAAATTGACCATATAGTCGGACCCAAAGCATGCCTCAACAGATACAAGAAAATTGAAATAACCCCTTGTATCTTATCAGACCACCATGGAATAAAGCTGGACTTCAACAACAACAGAAGTAACAGAAAGCCTATACACTCATGGAAACTAAACAACTCTCTACTGGATGACTACTGGGGCAGGGAACAAATAAAAAGGAAATCAAAGACTTCTTAAAATCCAACAAAAATGAAGGTACAACATACTCAAACCTATGGGGCACAATGAAAGCAGTGCTATGAGGAAATTTCATAGCACTAAGTGCCTTCAAAAAGAAAATTGTGACAGCTCATATTAGTGAATTAACAGAAGAACTGGAAGAACTGTACAAAAAAGAAGCAAATACTCTCAAGAGGAGCAGAAGGCAGGAAATCATCAAACTTAGGGGTGAAATCAACAACTTAGAAACAAAAAGAACAATACAAGGAATCAATGAAACCAAGATTTGTTTTTTTTGAGAAAATCAACAAAATAGACAAACCCTTAGCCAAATTAACTAAAAGGCAGAGGGAAAAACCCAAATCAACAAAATCAGAAATGAAAAGGGAGAAATAACAACAGACATTGAGGAAATCCAAAGAATCTTTAGGTCTTACTTTAAAAATCTGTACTCCATCAAATTTGAAAACCTAAGCTAAATGGACAATTTTCTTGATAGAGTCCACCTACCAAAGTTAAATCAAGATCAGGTTAACAGATTAAACAACCCTATAACCCCTAAGGAATAAAAACTATCATTAAAAATCTCCCAACCCAAAAAAAAAAAAAAAATCCCAGGGCAGATGGTTTCAGCACAGAATTCTACCAGACCTTTAAAGAAGAGCTAATACCAATACTCTTCAAACTATTCCACAAAATACAATCAGAAGGAACACTGCCAAACTCATTCTATGAGGCCACAATCACCCTGATTCCTAAACCACAGAAAGACCCAACAAAGAAAGAGAACTTCAGACCAATTTCCTTCATGAACATAGATGAAAAAGTACTTAATAAAATATTGGCAAACCGAATCTAAGAACACATCAAAAGGATCATACACCATGATCAAGTAGGCTTCATCCCAGGAATGCAGGGATAGTTCAACATATGAAAATTCATCAACGTAATTCACCATATAAAAAAGCTGAAAGAAAAAAAAAACACATGATCATCTCGCTAGATGCTGAAAAAGCATTTGACAAAACCCAACACGAGTTAATGGTAAAAATCCTGGAAAGAACAGAGAATGGGCAGACAAGGACCATACCTAGAAATAATAAAGGTGATATACAAGGCCGGGCGTTGGTGGCGCACGCCTTTAATCCCAGCACTTGGGAGGCAGAGGTAGGTGGATCTCTGTGAGTTCGAGGCCAGCCTGGTCTACAAAGTGAGTCTAGGACAGCCAGAGCTGTTATACAGAGAAACCTTGTCTCGAAAAACCAAAAAAAAAAAAAAAAAAAAAAAAAAAAG
>CAJQZJ010001058.1:1311617-1328608 GCA_907164525.1 Lophiomys imhausi
AGTAATAAATAAGTGTTAAATAATAACTTAAAAGTTCGGTTTCAGAAATACTTATATTTTTTGTTTATTTGCTTGTTTGTTTGTGTTTTTATTTTGTTTTTTCTAGACAGGGTTTCTCTGTGTAATAGCCCTGGCTGTCCTGGACTCATTCTGTAGACCAGGCTGGCCTTGAACTCACAGAGATCCACCTGCCTCTGCCTCCCAAGTGCTGGGACTAAAGACATGTGCCACCAAGTCCAGCTGGTGTATTGTTTTGTAAGTAAGGTTTCACTGGAACACGGAGCTCTTCCATTCACATAGCCAGAGCATGGCTGCTTTCCAGAGCTGAGTGGTAGCAACAGCCTATCCAGCTAGTAAACCTCGCTGCTGACTCTAGGAAATTTATAGACCTAGCTGCAGTGCTGAAAATGAACAGTTCTTGTTGTGTCATTTTCAGTGCTCTCTGTTTACAAACCTTTCAAAACCCAGTAAAGAAACTAACTGGAGTAACAGCCATCTTCCCCCATAGGCAAGATGCTGCACAGTTTTAGTGAGTAGATTTTAAATACTCTAAAAAACCATGACCTTCAACAATAAATTAACTTTATATCACCAAGGATAGCGCTATATGCATATATATGCATAAAGGAAACAAATAGACCACGAACAAATACTTATCCTTTATGTAAAATCTCCTGTGTTTTATCTCTCATTTCATGAAAAAGGATGGGCTGTGCGTGGTGGTACATGCCTTGGACACCCACACTCGAAGGCAGAGGCAGGTAGATTTCTGAGTTGGTGGCCAGCCTGGTCTACCCAGTGATTTTTCAGCTCAGTCAAAACAATACAGGGAGGCTCTATCTCAAAACAAAACAAACAAGTAAAAAAAAAAAAAAAAAGCTTATATTTCTTCCTAGCTATGCATATGTCAGAGGATTAATAGCTTGAATATACATAGAACTAAGAAAACTAAACAATAAGAAATCTTGCAACCCAGTCAATAAATGGTATAACCATTCACAAAATATTAAATACAAATGATGAATGAACATAAAAAAAAGTTCAAGGTCACTAGTCTTTGGAGAAATGCAAATAGCAACAATGTGCCTGCAAAGAACACAATAAAACTGCATTGAAATTCTATCATACCCCAGACAGAAGGGTAACCCTCCTGCAAACAAATAACAGCAAATGCAGACAAGGATGTGGACAAATGGAACCCTTGTTTGGTGGGTTCTAGTCCAGCCTCTATGGCAGTCAGTCGGAAAGGTTCTCAAGCACCTAGACATAGATCCACTGTATGGCCCAGTTGGTACACTGCTTGTAAGTATCATCTCAAAGGGCTCCAAGTCAACAGATCAAAGAGAAACTTGAGCACCAGAGTTTGTCGTCACACTATTCACAATAGCTACATTGTGGAACCAACCTGGGTGTCTAACAACAGTATCGGATAGAGAAGATGTGGTTTACATGTACAATGGAATTATATTCAGCCATAAAGAAGAATGGCATTATGTCATTTCTAGAATAATGGATGTGACTGGAGAAAACTGTACAAAGCAAATTAAGCCAGTCTCAGAAAGAAAAATATCACATTTTCTATTATTTATGGTCCTCAGGTGTCATAGACACAACATTATAGATGTACTAATGACATGAAATGAGAAGTGAAACTGCCCAGGGAATAGGGTGGGTTGTAGAAGGGAGAGGGTAACAGGGTAATTGGGGGTGGGGTTTTGGGGGAGGGAGTGAAGGTACTCCAGCTTGAAAATGACCTTAGGTAACTCTGTATCATAAAAAGAAATGTAAAGAGAAAATGCTGACACTCCTGGCTACACTGATTCCCGATGGGATATTGGTGTTTGTGACTGCTGGGTAAGCCATCCTGATCGGAGCCTGAGTGTGAATCATGCAGCCTGGGTTCTGACCTCACCTTAGACTTTTGCCAGTTCAGAGTCCTAACTTCTCTGAGCCTCAGGCGTCTATTGACAAGTGGAAGTATTACTTGTCATGGAAAGGGTGTGTTGTGAAGATGAAAGTCCCACAAGCTATGTGACTGCCCAAGAGGTAAGTACATAGAAAGCCGGCATATTATGTAGTTTCTGGCCCTTCCTATGTGGGCTGGGGACAGATGTCTCCAGAAGGACAGACGACCAAGTGCGCTGAAGCCTGAGAAATCACGGTTTCTTTTCTGAGAACCCGACAAATGCATTGGTAAAGTGAAGGGCTGTGTGTAAGCTGACTGGGATGCCCTTGGAGCTGCAAGCAGGCTTCTTTTGCCAGGTTGGCATGAGGACACTTCCTGTCTTCAGCCATTGCATTTCCCAATAGAATTCCAGTGAGGGAGAGAGTGTAGCTGACTTAAACCAGCTCTTTGGAAACAATAGTTCCCCACATCTGTCCTCTTTGAGAAAGGAAAATTCGTTCTTACTGTCTTTACATTTCTCTCCCCACTTCAATTCCCTTAGTACCTCATATGGCTGCTCTTTGCATCTTGAAGTATTTTTCTGTTCAAGAGAATGGCTTGGTGACATTTTATGTGGTGTGGAGTATGCTTGTGTACAAATTAATGATGTTTAAACATTTCTTTTGACTTTTCTTTTCCTTTCAAAAGCCCCTAAGGCCTCGGTTTCAAGTCTCTGTAGGCTCTGGGGCAGCTCAAGGCTGCCCACCAATTTTCACTCTGAATCTCAGGGGCCATAAACTGGACCCAGAAAAGGTCCCTCAGCTTGAGCTCATTCGCCATCCAGCTTCCTTCATGCCCTTCTCTCATGGTCTCACATCCACCTTGGGACTTGGAGCTGCTGAGATGACAGTCATGGATTCTGTTTCCTTAGAAATCACAGGCAAGTATGAACCTCATTCAGTGGCTTCTTGTTTCCCAGGTCCCACCAAAGTTTCCCTACAGGCAACCACGTCATCACTCCAGTTCCAGCACCCAGAGAGAAAGGGCTCAAGAACATGACCTTTGTGAATGACTTCCTAGTGTGGACTGTGGGAGCCTGGGCAAGGTCTGAGACAGTGGGTCTCTTGTGAGCTGTTGCTAGCAGGGGAGGTCTTTTTTTACTTCAGTGCTCTGTTATTAAGACTCCACAAGGTTTGTGAAAACATTTTCATTTTCTCATCTCTCCCACATATCTCTGTAGGTGAAGGAGCTGTATTGCCATACTGTCTGTCCCCACCTATTTCTGTGGGCTCCGTTGATCCATAGAAACAAGGCAGGAATGATATATCTTGTCAGACTCTTCTGTGCCTTCTAGAGTCTTGGCCATTGTCAATTAAGACCCAGAGTTTCTAATAGGATGGCATTTTATACAGAATAAGGATTCTAGTCCTAGCTCCGTCACTGGTGGCCTCAGGTAAGTCACTCAGTATTCATGGGTCTCATTGTTCTTCTAAAGTAAAATGATTAGATTACAATAGGCTCTTCTTTGAAACTCTCATCTTAGGCCACATTTGGGATCAGTAATTGTTTTGTGATGTGTGCCATAATTGAGGGTGAGGAACTCCGTTTCCCACTTCATGTTTGCCACTTTCAAGAGAAATATTGGGCTAATTGTTCCTATTGCTGTATGCTTGAATCTATAATCTTATGTAACTACTGTGGAGATCCATCTTAATTTACACTCACTACTTTAGATGCTTGCCTTTGTGCTAATGGGAATGGAAAGAAGGAACAGGAATGATTGATCTTCTAAGTTGACACCGCCCTTTGAATAATGTAGGCCCAGAAATCTGGTTTATTCCTTCTCTTTGAACCAAAACATTTTAATTAGCCACAGAAACTGAAGAAGATAAATTCTTTTCTGAAAACACAGCACTTGTTTTTCTTGTCCTTAAACGGAGAAGTGCATGCCTATGTCCTTGTCCATTATGAACAAGTCACACTTAAATAATGATGTTCAAATACCATATGGGGGAATTTTATGTGAAATGACAATTTAAAGATTTCTCATTCTGAAGTTGAAGACAATGCAAAAACTAAAATGAAAGTTAGTAATAAAACATATTTTTGGTCTTTTGAAAAGAGTAGAGACTGTAGAATCTGGGGAGATAGCTCAGTCATGTATGCCTTGAAAGCACCAAGTCTGGAGTTCTGTGCCTAGACCCCATGATAAAAAACCAAACCAAACCAGAAACAGAAACAAAGGTCAGGTGTACCACTTGGTGAGGCAGAGGACATGTAGAAACCCTGCCTTAAAAAAGAAATAGATAAAATAATTGACAGCTCTTGAGGAACAACATCCAATGCTGACTAACCTTTGGCTTCCACATGCAGGCACACACACACACCCATACACACACACACACACTCACACATGCACACACGAACACACGCACAGACACACACACACACACATAAGAATAAAAACAACAGGAATTGTAGGAACCTAGTATATTGCATGGTGATAAGACTGTGAAGCAGGATGTGGTACACGTGGTTACAATCGTAGCATTTAGAGGACTTGAGACAGGAAGATAGTGAGTTCGAGGCTAACTTGTGCTATTTAACAAAACCTGTTTTAATAAGTAAACCAAATCCTGCTCTCAAAGTGGGAACATGTAGGGCACGTAAACTGGCATGGCTGGGGCCAGGGTTTGGGAAATGGTGGTCTCACTGAGTCCAAGCATGCCAAATGGGTTGCTACCCATTCTCCTGGGCAAGAGGGTGTGCCACACCTTGATCTGTAGGTGGACAGAGCCAGGTACACTGCTTTTCTTAACCTTAGGGCAGAATTTATCTTTATGCCTTATATAATGTTTCTTTTTTAATTTCAGATTTGTTTATTTTATTTTATGAGTGCTTTTTAAAAAAAATGTGTATGTTGTGTAACACATGTATGCCCAGTGTACCCAGAGGTTAGAAGAAGGCATTGGATCTCTCACAGCATTAGTAATGGATGGTCATGAGACACCATGCAGGCACTGGGAACCAAACCCAGGTCTTCTAGAAGAGCAACAGCTGCTCTAAACCACTGACCCACCTCTCCAGCTCCTTGAATAACATCTTATTTTTATAAATAAAGGGAGGTGGGGATGTGAAATAGGCCTGTGATCCCGGAACTTGGAGGGGAAGGCAAGAGGACTGAACTCAAGGTCTTCCTTGACTGCGAAGAGTTAGAGGCTATCCTGGGGTATATGAGATCCTGCATCAATTGAACATAAACAGAGATCAGCTCACTTCATCTAGAAAGTTCTGTAATGATATATAATTGGCTTAAGTACTTTAAAATTTTTTCTCACTCCTACAGAGTGTTACTGATTTTACGTAGAACTTCCTTGTCATTTCCCAGTGCTCTGTAGTAAATACTGACTTAAAATAGCTGCCTTGTTCTCCACCTGGCTACCCACTACTCAATCAAGCTAGAACCCATGAAATGTAGATATCTTTTGCAACAGGGAAAAATTGTGTCCCAAAGAAAATTCAAGTTTCCTATTAATTATTTGTAGAATTTGTCCTTATCCAAGACTAGGTTTCCCTTCCTTTATAGATAATATGGAAGTTATCTTTTTTTTTAACTATAGGAAACATATGTAACATAAGCTTCCTAGTTTAATCACCTTTAGGTCTGCTACTTAGTGCCATTAAATACTTTTGCACTGACTCAAGTGCCTAGAATCATTTACTTCCACCGATGAAACTCTGAATCAAGTAATTAATGATTCTCTATTAATCCCTGATTGCTCCCAAGACACTGGTACTTGAGGTATCTCACATAAGTATAATTGTGTAGCATTTTGTATTTTAATGACTGCATTATCTCCTTTTGAAGAATGTCTTTAAAGTTCAACTATGTCATTGCATGTATCAGACTTCCCTTTATTTATGAGGCCAAATTTTATATACTTATTTATACATAGATGGACAATCTGACTAATGCTGCTATGAACATTGGCTTACAAATACAAATCCAAGGGCTGGAGAGATGGCTCAGCGGTTAAGAGCACTGGCTGCTCTTCCAGAGGTCATGAGTTCAATTCCCAGCAACCACATGGTGGCTCACAACCATCCATAATGAAATCTGGTGCCCTCTTCTGGCCTGCAGATATACCTGCAGACAGATCACTGTATACAAAATAAATAAATCTTAAAAAAAAACAAAAAAAAAAACAAATACAAATCCAAATCCCTGCTTTTCCATTCACCTGAGTACACCCCAGAAGTGGAACTGGTCAATAACGTGGCAATTTGCATTTACTTTTGGGGGACCTGTTTTTCGTATAGTTGTACAATTGCATTATGATCAGAAATGCACAGGCTTCCCCAGGAGCAGAACGAGCTAAATCACTCCTGCTCTGCTAATTATTTACAGTGACTGGCGGAAGCTCTGTCCTTTACTGAGTCATTGTCATGAGGCAAATTTCTGAATATTTTCACCATGGCCACACTAAAAGCACCGTTTTACTCACTTTACAAATAAGAAAAATGAAGGTTCAGAGTAGGTGAAAGTACTCTAAATAGTCCTAGAAACTCAAATGGTTTGTGTGGACCAAGCCAAGAGAGTAGGCAGTCCCAGAGTTAGAAGAGAAGAGGACAGCTGCCAAGATCAAACCAGGAAAATGGTCAATAAATGTAGCCAGTCAGTATTGAGGACAATGTTCTTGCATCAGAAGTGAGCTGCATGTTTCAAGAAAAGTCACTGTCTTGACACAGGAACACTCTTGAATACACATCAAGTGTGCGAATCTGATGGGAGCACAGTGGATCGTTGATGATGGCTAGGTCTTTATGTGATTCTTTGACCATAGATTTTTATTTGTATTTAGTACAACTGGTGTTTCTGACTGTGTGTGGGTCCTCTTCTGGAAGCAAGCTTTTATTTCTGCTGGAGGAAAGTGGGATCGGGAAGCTTTCCATGTCTGGATACCTAACTGTTCCCACCCCCAACCTCCCAGATATTTTGCTGTTAGAATGCCAACCCTTTCAGGGATGCCTGATTAGTTTTGCAGAGTGAGGGTTCCACTGCTATTACCTTTCCATGTCTTGTATTTAACATGCCCCATTGGAACACAAGCTCTCCTGGCACACATCACAGATCACAATGTGAGTTATGAGGCCCCACTGAAAATCAGAGAGTGTAACTGCGTCACGGTCCATTCCCAACCCACAGGCCAGATCTCTAAGGAGGCAAGTGAAAAATGTCCCTTGTGGAATTCGACATAACACCCTGTCAAATTTTTTTCCTTGAAGAGCTGACAGCAACTAAAGAGTTCATTGAAGCCTCAAAGGGAAAGTAAGTAACAGGCGGACAGCTCCCCAGCAGGCTTCTGACAGGATTGTAGGGCTTCTGAGTTATTCTCATGATGATGGGGATGGTGATGGAGGGAGGGTGAGGGTGGACGAGGAGGGGGCCGATATGATCACACTCAGATTGGAAGATTGTGAGAGTAATTCTACACATAGGTAGATTGAAAGCCAACTTCTATCTAGGAAATCAATCTTAGCAATACTGTTACAGTATAAATGGTACCCATGAAATGCTAATCAGTTGTGGCGTTCCAGAGATATTTGTTTAATTTGATAATGAAAACTTCAAATAGACCAGCACATGTGAGATACCTTTTCTATCCCTGTTGACCAAAGCAATTTGAGTACAGCCTTGACTATAGTTAAAGACTTTTATCTTTACATTTATTTATGTTTTGTGTTTTTATGCATACCTATGCTGTACCATGTGTGTGGAAGTCAGTGGAAAACCTGTGGGAGGTGGTTCTTTCTTTCTATCACACAGGTCCTGAGGATCTAACTCAACCATCAGGGTTGGCCACAAGTCTCTTTAGCTACCGAGTTATCTCTATGACCCCCAATTATGTATTAAGGAACAAGTACCAAGGGGTGGGACGGATTAATACTGGATTCCATAGCACGGTATATGCTACTTGTCTTCTCTAGAAGGCTGTAAGTTTCTTGACTTCCTGACTTCCTTCATTTACGTACTGCAGGGCCTTGCATATAATAAATACTAAATAAACATCTTTTATAAGACTTTTTAAAGGTCCCATTTATATTGGATACTAGCACAGAGATGAGAAAGACAAATGTTTTGTCTTGGAGAAGCTCTAAGTGTCTTAGTTTGGGTTACTATTGCTATGATGAGACACCATGACCAAAAGAAAGCTGTGGAGGAAAAGCTCTATTTGGCTTATGTGTCCACACCCATAGTCCATCACTGAAGGAAGTCAGGACAGGAATTCAAATTGCAAGGGAACCTGGAGGCAGGAGCTGATGCAGAGGCCATGGAGGGGTGCTGTTTACTGGCTTGCTCCACATAGTTTGCTCAGTCTGCTTTCTTCTAGAACCTAAGACCACCAGCCCAGGAGTGGCCCCATCCACAATAGGCTTGTCCCTCCAACATCAATCACTAATTTAAAAACTGTTCTGTGGGCTTGCCTAATGTCTGATCTTATGGAGTCATTTTCTTAATTGATGTTCCCTCCTTTCAGGGATTCTAGCCTATGTCAAGTTGACATAAATTTATCCAGCACACTGAGTTATTGGAGAGACACTGTTGTTGTTAATTTTAGTTTGTTTGTTTTGAGAAAGGTTTCACTGTGTAGGTCTGGTTGTCTTGGAGCTCACTCTGTAGACCAGGCTGACCTTGAATTCACAGAGATCCGCCTGCCTCTGCCTCCTGAGTGGTAGGTTTAAAGTTGTGAGGCCCCGTGCCCAGCTACGACAAGCAGTTGCTATAAGCCCATAGTAAAAGCACAGTTTCAGTCATAAACGCTACAAAAGACAGCTCCCTTTGTGCATGCAGAACCACAGCATGGCTTAATTACAAGTCTTGCTGTTTGGAGGGAGCAGGCAAAGTTCAGGACTGAGTTTTTCCAGAGGCAAACCAAGTCAGAACCTCACTGCACCTGCATTCTCCCGGAAATAAATCCAGCAACAACAACAACAACAAAAAAAAAAAAACAAAAAAAAAAAAAACAAGGGAATTGCAGGCTAGATATATAGGATAGGCCTGACCAGAGTGGTCAGATCTTCCTGTACATGGCCAGAGGGCTACTCAACCATCCCTGGCTCCAGATAGAGCAGTAGTTCTCAACCTGTGGGTTGCAAAGCCCACAGGGGTCACATATCAGATATACTGCATATCAGATGTTTACAGTATGTTTTATAACAGTAGCAAAATTACAGTTATGAAGTAGCAAGGAAATAATGTTATGGCTCGGGGTGGGGGTCACCACAACATGAGGAATTGTATTAAAGGGACGCAGCATTAGGAAGGTTGAGAGCCACTGAGGTAGAGGCTTCTTTTGAAAAGCCTGGCTCTCAGCTCTCCTGTCAGCTTCCAAAGTAGAAGAGTTCTCTATTGGTAACAGACCTCTCTATTGGTAACCAGAGGAACACATTCTAAAGCAGGAGAGAAAGACACTGAATGAAATGGTACTACAATGAGCAGAGAAGGAAGAAGGGAGAAAAGGAGGGTGGGGAGAAGTGAGGGAAGGAGAGGGATCCCTCTGTTGGGGCTGCCCAGTGTGTAACCTTCCTGAATCAACCTTGGGTTCTGGGAATCCAAGTTCAGATTCAACTCAGCCCACTGTGAGGTATCTGTGATTGTCCCTTTTTCAGGGGCAACTAATAAAGTCATTAGTTTTATAAATATTTATAGCACATTTTCCCTGCAGGGGACTGTGGGAAGCCCTAAGACACTGCTAAGGTCTTGCTGTGGAAACTGAGGCTGAGGAGCCAGGGCTTGTGGTCAAGTCCAGGTAGCCAACAATCTGGCCCTGGAGTCCTGGCAGAGAATGGGGCCTGTCCTCCCTGCCAACTGGGATGCACTCAGGAGACCTGACAGTGCAGTGAATCTCCTTACATCTCTGGCTTGCAAGGGGCAATGAAGCCTCCTGCTTGTGAAACTGTAGCCACCAAGCAGATTTATGACCTACTGAGGCCTGGGTTTCAAAGATCCCCGGAGAGGCATGTGGAAAGGAAGGGAAGGTTGAGAAGCTTCTATGAGGCTTCCTTTCTTTCTTTCTTTCTTTCTTTCTTTCTTTCTTTCTTTCTTTCTTTCTTTCTTTCTTTCTTTCTTTCTTTCTTTCTTTCTTAAAAAACTTGTTTGGGGCTTGGAGAGGTGGGGTCAGCAGCTCTAAGGAACTCATAGCTCTTCTAGCCTCTATATGGAAGAAGGTCCCCTGAGAGGGGAGAGCTGAGAGAGGGTACCCCAGAGCTATCTTTTGAGAACTGAGTTTTAAGGGCTAAGAATAAACTGCATATCTGTGCACTGTAGTGGGGACCGGATGGGAATAGGTGTTGAGGGCAGTGAGGTGGTTACACAGGTATTTGTGACAAATTAGAGAGTCCTTTGACAGTTGGGGCTGGAGGTCTGATACTCACTTTGGGACATCATTTCAAGTCTCCAAACCCTTTTTGTCACTAAAAGGGGAGAAACAATGTCTGTAAGGTGGGGATGCCGTGTGCAGTTATTATAAATGTTTTTGTATTTTGTTCAGTGTTTTCTAAACGTGAAATAACATCATTGTTCTCCTTCAAATCTTTTGACACCTCCCAAATGTTAAAAAGTATAGCTCAGTGGGAGTGAACTGCCCCTGGTCCCCAATCCCCCAAAGCTGAGCAAGGCCCTGATCCTCCCAGCACACCCATTCTGAAAGTTTTCCTCAGGATAACCTTGTCTTGCTCTGTGTCTTCACAACTTACCTTCATGCAGCTGTTTGCTCTCCTCCTGATTGTGTTCCCATGAAGTGCAGTCTCTCTGAGGGCAGCCACTCAGTACTGACTCCGCTAGATACTGGTGTAACTTGTGGAATATAAGTGCTCAGCAAGCAACTTTTGAAGGAAATTGTCCTTAGGGTTCTTATCAGTAGTAAAAGGAGTTGTTTCTAACAACTATCTAGGAGTGGGATGTCTTCACATGAAATATGTATATGGGCTGAGTAGCTTCATAGTTCAAAAAGTCGTCCTTACAGCAATTTTAAGTGTGTGTGTACACATGTATGTGCATGTGCAGAAGACAAGATGCTATTAGGTGTCCTCCTCTCTCTTTCTCTACCTTAGTCCCCTGAGGACAGGTCTCTTACTGTGCTTAACCAGGTGTGGCAAACAATGACTTTCCTGTCTCTAATTATTCCCCAGCATGGCCAAGCCTGACATATTTTGACGTTTATGGGTTCTGGGAATCCAAGTTCAGATCCTCCTGCTTGCATGGCAGGCAGCACTCACTGTGTCTTATTCCTAGCAACCCCTCACACAGCAATTGTGACACAAGAAAAGCGAGCTTGAATGAAGGAGAATACCAGCTTCAAAGTTTTCAAAGGTTTGAGCCCAAATAGATGCTTCTGTCTGTCTGTGGGAGAGGGATTGGCTCTGCACCTGAGGGACAGAGTTTGCCTTCAGCCCATGCCTGCCTTCCTCCTGAATTCCAGGGAAAGGAATTGGTAGTTGGGGATAGTAGGACTTAAGCATCTCTCTACAAGAGCCTTCACCAGCTTTTCAACAATGTGAAACAACAGTAACATCCGCCTGCCCTAAACAACCCCACAAATCAGAAAAAAAAAAAAAAAAGTTAAATAAGGATCTCCAAGTATCCTTTGTTTTTCAAATTATAGAGCACCAAAAGAGGACCAGAGGCAGGCACAGAAAACTTTATTAATGAGAGGCCACAAGGAGCAGATGTGGAAGGTGTGAGGCATGAGCCAAGGGGAGCTGCAAAACTCTGTGACCTTGAGTTCTCTCTCCACCAGCTTCTGACCTGTGCCAGCCCCTGCACCTGTCTGTGAAGCAGTGCCATTTGGTGATTGCATTAACTTCCTGTGCCTCAAATCAAAGTGCATTCCAGAGCCTAGGCAGCAGCAATCTCTCTCACTAGGTCAAAACCATTATGGCTGCAGACCCACAGGTACACCCCCCCGCTCCCCAGGCTGTGCTGGAGAATCATTCTGAACCCTTTCTGCTTCTGGTGGATCTTACAGTTCTGGGCTTTGTGGCCACTTGAGGAGAGGGAGAGAGAATGGGGATCTTTAAGAAAGATGCTATGGTGATTTGAACAGGTATGGCCCCCATAGACACATGTATTTGAATGCTTGGCCCATTGGGAGTGGCACTATTAGAAGGTGTGGCCTTGTTGGAGTTGGTGTGGCTTGTTGGAGGAAGTGTGTCACTGTGGAGGTGGGCTATGAGATCTCATATATGCTCAAGCTATGGTTAGTGTGGCACACAATTCCCTTCTGCTGTATTTGGATAAGATGTAGAACTCTCAGCTCTGTCTCCAGCACCATGTCAGCCTGTATTCTACCATGCTTCCTGCCATGATGATAATGGACTGAATCTCTGAATCTGTAAGCCAGCCCCAATTAAATGTTTTCCTTTATAAGAGTTGCCTTGGTCATGGTGTCTCTTCATAGCAATGGAAAACCTCACTAAGACAGATGGAGATGTTCTCATCTGAGGTAGGTTTAACCTAGGAGGTAAGGTGCCAGCATTAGTGACCAAAGTCTTCACTGAAGCAGTGACTTCAGACTTCTTCATCTTATAAACACAAAGGATGAATTTCATGAACAATGGAAGGTGAGTTTTAAAAAGAATTTTAATATAGAGAGAAACCGAAAGAAGATTTATTGCAGAACCTTTGGGGTCTCTATGGCTTTTCTGATCAAGAGGACAGGTGACTTAATATAATTAACAAATTCCTCTGAGAAGTGTCCCATTATCTCCTGGGATCTTATTGATGTAGGGGTGATCAAAAATATTGATTGTTCTTTTAGTCTTTATATCTTCATTGTCTTTGGCCTTTGATTTTTCAAAATCACTCAGTCTTTACTTTATTGCCTTCTCTTTTATGTTGTCAAATCTCCCTATGTCTCACTCACATTTAGGGCCCACCTGGATAACCTGGAGATAAAGTCCCCATCTCAAGATTCTCAATTGAATCACATCTGCCAAATCCTTTTGGCCAGATATGAGCATAAAGTGATATAGGCACAATGGAGTTTTACTCAGTCTTAAAGAAGAATGAAATTATGTTACTAGTGGAAAAAGGCTAGAGCTGGGGATTGTCTTGTTCAATGAAGTAAGCCAGACTCAGAAAGACAAATTTTACATTCTTCCTCTTAAATGTAGAGTCTAGCTTAAAACAACAACAACAAAAATCCCTCCCCCCAAAAAACCAGTGAGAACACAAAAGGAAAGTTATTTGGGAAGAAGAGGACCAATGCAAAATGTGATGAGAGGTGGTCAAAAGTATATTATGTACATGCATGAGAATGTCATAAGAAAACCAATTGTTTTGTACAATTAGTTAGGTCTCATGGTGCACACCTGTAATCCTCGCTTCTTGGGAGGATGAGACAAGAGGATCACAAATTTGGGGCCAGCCTTGGCAACTTACAAAATCCTTTATCAAGATGAAATTCAAAAGTGGGGAAGAGATACAACTCAGTGGTAGAGCGCTGGCTTAGCATGCAGGAAACTGGGTTTAATCCTCAGTGTGGCAAAAAACCCAACCCCAACCAAAACAAAAGGGCACCCAGTCTCTGACTTTGCATAATTACTATACACTGCTGAAATATCTAAAAGAAAATGAAACATTCAGAGATTCCTATGATTAGGGTTTTGGTTCTCAGAAGGGCATTAGCCACAGTCCTCAAATAAGAACATGCAGTTAGACAATTCCAGTAAAACTTACAGCCCTGTTCTTGTTGGCTGCTCATCTGGGGACCATTCACTCCCTTTGCCTCCAACAAGAGTAGGATGGAGGATAGCCGCTCTCCACATATTAAGCAGACTAAACATTAGTGAACAGAAAGCTCTTGGGACATCTCAGTACTTCATGAGTGTTAACTGCTAGTATTGAGTTGAGTGAATTCATAACAGCTTGTTTCTTTCTTCTTTTTTTAAAATCTGCAAACGGTTCTTCAACAAAGCTGAACACAAAGCCCTCCTGAAATCAGATTACAGCTGGGCACTAATGGGAGAGTGTGAAGAGAAGGATACTGGGTCTTGCTACCTCCTGTACCCTAGTGCTGCTCCTGAGTCACACGGAGCCCCTGGGGTGCTTTCTAGACCACCAGTTTGGAATTCTGTTTTATTGTCTAAGGTGAGGTGGTACAATCAAAAAGTACTTCTCCAGAATGTTCTCTGGGGATCCCAAAGATAGGGTGTGTTGACTTGTTTTTTCACGGTGGGTAAGTATTTTGGGCCTCTGGAAATCCTATGCAGTAGCTTACTTTGGGGAAGAAAATAAAACTGATTCTATATAGCACCTATTCACTGCCCCCCCAACCCCCAAACCATGCTATACACTAGAGGTGTGGACTGTGTTTCCTTGGAACTCCTTCCTTGGGGAAACTTTCTACATCACAAACCCCAACCCTGGTGGGGACTTTCTGTGGAAACAGGTCGCCTGGTGCTCCTCTGAGCAGGAAAGTGAGGGGTCTCCTTTCCTGTGGCCTGGGGCACTGCATTGCAGAGGGAGAGAGAGGCCTAGCTTTGACCATTCTCACTCTTTTTCCTTGGGACTGAAAGTGACTTGGTTCAGAGCCAGGTACAGAGGCATTCACACTTCATCTTTTTCTCCCTGTCATTGTCACCCACACCTCCTCCTTCTCCTTTTTATTTATTAAAGGCTTTTCTGACAGGTAGATGAAGCACCACAGCCTTCAAAGCTCCTATTCCATCTCTAGGGCCTCATTTCTCTCCCTTCTGCATGAAATGACTGAGTGACGCAGAAAGTCGTTGCCATGTGTGCAGAAGGAAAGTGGGGAGGCTAGTGACAGCACATCACACCACACGTATCTGCATAACCCACAGACTGTGCCTCCTCATACTCCCTCACACCCCACACCTACAGGGCTCAGGAGATGCCCAGTTTCCAAACCAACATGCATTGCATTGCCCATCTGGCTTCTAGAACTGGCTTCTAGAACTGTCCTTATAATTGCTCTGCTCCCTCCCTAGACCTTTCTGCAGAGTGCTGAAGAGCTGGTGAGGGAAGTCTCCCTGCCTCAGGCAATCCACCTTGGGCCAGTTACTCCTTGACATATTAAGTCTGTCTTCTTTATTTTTATAGAGTTTTTACATTCGAACTCTCTCTCTCTGTCTCCTGTGTGTGTTTATGCATTGCATGTATATGTGTACACATGTGGGTGTGGAGGGCAGAGGCCAACTGTAAGTCTCCCCTTTCCTTGGGAGCTGTGGCCTACCCATGTATGAGGGCAAGGGCAGCAGAGGTGGTGGGGGGGGATAGGATTCAGATGACTGAGAGTACTCACAAAAGACTTCCAGGATCAGCTTCAGTGAGGCAGCTCAGCTTTATTCAGGGTGAACAAGGGTTATATAGAACTTTGGGAAAGGGGTTGGGGTTTACAGGGTGGGTTATAATTGGCTGGGGGCTTAAGGTACTGGGAATACTTCATTTGCACAGAGAGACATTCCAGGAGTCCCAGGTGCTTGCTGAGAGTGCTCTTATTAGGAGAAAGGAAGTTGAGCTGTAATTTCACTAAGAACTATATGACATTCTTCAGGTAGGAGATGTGGGGGGTTGGGATCCCCAGGCAGAGAAGAGGAAGCCCTGCTGACAAAGGGAGTCCTCCATTTCACACTGAATTCGGAACTGTCTAGTCATGGTAGACTGCAACCTTAACAGCAGGGTTTCCCAATAGCCAACCTTGGATATTGCTCCTCAAGAGCCATCTACCTTGCTGTTTGATACAGTTTGTCATTGAGGCTTGGAGCTTGCCAATTTGTGTAGGCTGGCTTGTTGGTGAGCCCCACAGATCCTCCTATCTCCTGCCTTCCTATTTCTTGAATTACAGCTGCATGCCACCTGGCCCAGCTCTTCCATTGACTCTAAGATCAGGCTTAGGTCCTTAAGCTTGTGAGGCAAATGCTTTACATCTGAACTCTCTTCTCAGCCCCATATTTGGTCTTTCCTCGGTTGGTGTTTTGATTTGAGCTTTCTCAGAAGCAAAGCTTTCACCAATAGTTATATTAGAGATCTGATCTTAAGACTAAAGGACAGAAAGAGATTACTGTGTGCCTTCTGAAGTCATTTACCACTGGGGTATCCTCTCTGGGGAAGCGCTGAGAAATGATACATCTAGAGTCCCCAAAATTCCCCTCCCAGGATAAGTAGAGTGGGGATATTGATACACCAGTCCCAGATGGTTTTCTTGAGGTTATTTCCAGGGGTTCAGAGTCCCTATCACTCTGTTTACCACCCACCCATGACACAGCAGTTTTCCATAGCCATAGAAATAACTTATCCTCATGTATGGCATCAAGACACTGGCAGGTGAAATTGAAGGGTTTGAGGAATCTAAACAGATGTAAACAGTATTCATCCTAGGCTAATAAGCGTGACTCCTTCCTTGATATCCTCAGAATGGCCCATTGCATACTTACTCTAGGATTTTGGAATTTAGGAAATTAAGAGTCAGGGTAATGGTCATTTCTTCTATGCCAGTGATGTCAGTTCCACACTTCATCCCACTTAATAAATGAGGTACTACAGAGTGTAATAAAGACACATCCACTGGTTTCATTCTGTTGCTATAACAAACACCATCACCAAAAGCCACGTAGGGGAAGAAAGGGCTTATTTCAGTTTATAATAGGTTACAGTTCACACTTGATGGAAGTTTATGCAGGAACCCAAGTGTTGCAGTGTATCTTTTTTTTTTTTTAATAATTTATTTTTTATTTCTTCAAGTTACATCTCAATCACAATCCCCTCCCTACTCCCCCCTCCAGTCCCACCCTTCCACCCTCCTCCCCCTCAACCCCCCCATCCTCTTCCCTTCTTTTTTTTTTCTAGTTTAAGGTATTTCTTTTTCCCCCCAACAGCTCTCCCTTTCAGTCCAAAAAATGGTTCTTTTTCTTATAACTATAAATACAATACAAAACAACAGAAATAAATAGGCCACAATTATAAGAGTTATATGGCTTAGCATACATTCCCAATGTCCAGTCCATATGTATTTGGCACCTGACTTTAACATTCTACTATCTAACCATCTCCATGAGTTTAAAGTTCTATATCTAACTCAGCTTT
>CAJQZJ010001058.1:1340645-1354112 GCA_907164525.1 Lophiomys imhausi
CACACACACACACACACACACACACACACACACACACACACACACACCTATACACACTGCAATACAAGAAAGAGCCAACAGTTATGCCTTTTCCATATTAGGAAAACCCAAAGTCAGTGCATGACTAGACCAACTACTATTGTCCCTGGCTTTTACGTCTCTTCTTCCTTGGTGGTCCAAGGAAGGCACCAAAGTAGCAACCAACTAAAGGAAGAAATAGATCAGGGAAAGAGGGGAGAACATTTGTACCACTTTCTCCTGTTCTATAGGTATCCAGGAGAGGGTGGGGGCAGAAGGTTTGCAGTGGATATCTTTTGATTGTATACTGGTCCACACTGGGCTGAACTTCATGACTTTCAGAAGGACTGGAAAGCTATGAAATATTACTTCAGTTTCACCCATACAGTTGAATTAAGGCCCCTTGGGCTAGTTGTCCTTTGGACTCAGGAAGCAATTTACCACCTTATTAGAAAGATTAGGTTCTACTCATCCTTTAATATTCACAGCTCAGGAGATGTTTCTTTTATGATGACTTCCTTGTTTCTGTCACAATGAGGAAACCTCTTGTCATCTGTGTTCCTATCATATCCTCACTTAGCTGGTAGAGAGTTTGGGTGCCTATAACATCTTTTCTCCTTTGTCTATGACAATAGAGGTACCTGACATGATTCCTGATATGCAGCTAGAAGCTCATAGCCAGGCGTAATTGTACCACACTTAGCTAAGTTTAGGGACTAAATGAATGACAATATCATACCATTGTATTTTTATTTCTGGCTCTTTCACAATCTTTTTCCTTCCTGCTAGTAGAAGCACAGACATGCTGTTCAGCCTCAAGTATACAGATGAGGACAGTACCATCTGGTTCCAGAATAGCCGAATGAGAGGAATTGAAGTCCCTAAATATGTAGACCAAAAGGCCCAATTGTCTTCTTTGGATTTAATGCATAAGATAGGAGCATACTTCTTTGTTTCCTAATCCCCTGTTTGGTGGGCTTTCTGAGACATTTCAAGTTTTGCTCCAGTGAATTCAACATGTTGTAAGCTTTAAATATCCATCGACTTGTTTGCCTTTCCCATTGTGGTGGTTTGAATAAGAATGGCCCCCACAGGCCATTCATCTATTTGAATGCTTAGGGACTGGAACTATTTGAAAGGATTAGTAGGTGTGGCCTTGTTGGAGAAGTATGTCACTAGGGGTGGGCTTCGAAGCTTCAGAAGCTCAAGCCAGTCGCAGAGTCTTTCTTTCCTCTTCCGGGTGCCTTCAGAGCTGGGTGTAGAACTCCCAGCTACTGTGACTGCCTGTGTACCACCGTTCTCCCCACCATGATGATAATGGAATAAACCTCTGAAACTGTAAACAATCCCCAATTAAATTTTCTCTCTCTCTCTCTCTCTTTAAATAAGAATTGCCATGGTCATGGTGTCTCTTCACAGCAATAGAACACTGAGTAAGAAACCCAATAAACTCAGACTTTTTTGGAGGGTAGAGTCTACTGAATTTTACACCTTAGATTTTAACACAATGTTTGTTTATGGTAGGAGTCTAATATGTGGATACAAAATAAAATAGGGCAGATGAATGAGAAAGAAAAACTAACACCCCCCCCCACACACACACACACAGTGTCCTGTGCAATGTGCTAAGGTTTGGAATATCTTTCAGATCTGACCTAGCTCTTCATCTCTCAAACGGCTACCATGGTCTAGGATGTATAAAGGACTTCCATTTTTGCTTTCCAAATCTGACAGATTCCCCTGTTCCCAGGGGGAGAGGGAGTCTCATGGCATGCAGTTCCTATTCTTAGACAGGCATGGCTGTGCCAAGTTAATACCAGACAAGCCTGATGAACAGATGACAGAATGTTCAAGTAGTTTGAGTCCAGTTGAGGAGGAGAGGGAGCATGGAAAGATGGAGAAAGGGAGGGAGAGATCAGAAAGTTTCCAGATGAGCTGGGAACTCAGATTGCAGGGGGTCTTTGGTGTTACTTACAGATTTTGAAACATTTTTCTTTGAGAAATACCAAGTCATTTGAGGACTCCAAGCTAGAGAAGGTCAGGTTTCCATGGTGAAGAGGTTGCTCTTGCGCAGTAGAGAGAGTGGATGGGATGGGGGGAGGGGCTAGAGAGGCAGTAGGGGCTCCTTGGGAGCAGCCTTCTAGGCAAGAGGTTCTTCTATTGCTTTGGATGTGGGTTGAAGAGAAGACTGGGAAAGATGTTTTGTAAGTAGGGCAAAGCTCCTTGGTCATGTAGCTTTGAAAGGGAACTTTTTCTTACTAATTAGCTGAATAGCATGCGATTGTTTTCTACAGCAAAAGTAAGCAAATGTAGGCAATTTTATGTATTCAAGTTAATAATTTCTCTAAGTCTTTCTGGCATTAGTCTTTATATTTCTTCAAGGAAGAAGTCATTAAGAGAGCAATTGTGAGTTTTCTTAAAGGCTACCATGGTGTTTGCAGAAGGTGAAATGGGGGTTTGTTCAGAGACGTCTCTTCTTTGTCCACCATTCTCTTCAGTCGTAGCTCCTCAGTGAGGTAGCTGCTGCTTCAGCTGGAGTCCTCCAGGGTGTGGAGCTGCTCCCCAGAATCCTCTGGGGCAACATGCATCCTTGTTTTCAGGGAGACGGACACTTTCACAAATAGTCAGAGAAAAGTTCCAACTTCTCTCTGTGTGGGCTAAGTTGGTTTGCAGGAGCTTGGACCCTGGGAACTAAAAAAGGTTAAGTCCATCCAAATACCAGTCCTGCCATGCCACATGGGTACACATGTGTGGAATAGTATGATAGAGACAGCCAACTGTCCTGGACTTAAGAAGCTGAATTACAATTGCTTCTTGGCCTTTGGGCTAAGATCAAGTGTGAAGAAGCTGAATTACTTTTCCCAAAGTCCTTTCTCGTTGAGGAAAGACCCCAGGGTAAAGTTTTGAAGGCCCTTGTAGAACTGATGGTGTCTATTGGGAATGACAAGGAAGATACACACAGAAAAGCTCCATTCTGGACCTCACCAGAAGTGAGGCAGCTTTGCTGATGAAAGCATTTGAGGTATGAAAGATTTCTTATGGGTTTCATGGTACCTACCTTTAGTTCAGTATTATTGGCACAGGACATGTACCCTTGAGTCCTGGACTCTCACACTGGCACCGAGGAAGCAACAGGAAGGATTACAGCTTGAACACATTTTCTGAAATTTCCTTTGGCACAGAATAAAGAAAAAGAGAGTCATCTTTTCAAGTTGGGATAATAATCCGTCTCATATAATTACATTAAGATGATTGTGCAATGCTGTCTTCTTAACATCATTGAAATACATTACAGATACTGGATTAAGGAAGGCTGAGTGCTGTCTGCAAAGAGTTTGTAAAAAAGTTTCTGTTGTTATGAGGGCAGAAAGGAAATATGCTAGACATTAGCTTTACGCTGCAACCCAGCTCTTCTACAATGGTCTTGTAAAGAACTCCCATTCATCATGGAAGACAATGTGAAGTTCCAGGATGGTCGGAGAAGTTACAGTAGAGTCCAAAACTGTATCTTAGATGAATGAGAATTTCTGGAAAGTGATGCTCTCCAGGATCCCATCTTGGCATCTCCAATGTTGCCATACCACCAAATCTCCCTAGGATAGATTGATTGTCCCTGTATTCCAGTTTAGCATTTATCTTAGACGGAAGCTTGGGAGATAAGTTACTTGGTCACTTGAGCTGTTACATGCTGCAGAGCATCCATGAAGATGGAAACAGATGGAACTAACCTTAATTTGTCACTGAAATTTCTAACATTTACTGTGTCTGTGTTGTCTTTACTGTTTTCATGCTTGTTTTCTGTTTTAAGTCTAGCAGCAATCCTTTGAGGCTAATACCACTATTATATCTATTCTGCAGACAAGAAAATGGAAATGAAGCAAATTCCTCATGCAACGCTTCCCAGCTGTTTAATGTAAGAGATGGAATTTAAATTCAGACCCCAGGGCCAGTGGTTTTAATTAGTGTATTATATTGATATTTGAGGGCACTACTACCTAAAATGCATAACTGTCCTTTTAGATTAAGACTGGTGATCAGTAGGCAGGGCAAAGCAATACTACCATTATCTGCCTCAAGGGAAGTGCTTTGTTCTCAGGTATTAGAAAGTCCAAATCAAAGTGAGTTGCACAGTGTCCATTTGTTGAAGAGGAGCTCTGAACAGGGAGACCTTAGGATTGGGTGACTGAGAGCCTGGTGACTTTAGCGAGGACCATGCATCCTTTTGTCTCTTTTATTGTGAGCCCCACTGTGATGGCTTCATCTCAAAGCTGTTTTCCTCCAGCTAGTAAGAATACATGTTCCCTTGTCGGCAGCCAATAAGAAAAAGTGAGGCTGATTTTCAGTGATTCCCTCTGACACCATATAACTGGCTTTTTCCAGTTAATAACCAATAAGCTTCTCCTCTTGTCTCACTGACTCAAAGTAGCTTAGACTTTCCCATTCCCAAGTCATTTTGCTAGAGGGATTACTGTAGAGTATTTGGGATAGAGTAGAATGACTTTGGGAGACAACTGTGGTGCCCACTCCCAACTATGACAACGCTCATTGCTGAGTGACAGGAGCTTCTGGGCAGAGTTAACGGTTGGAGTTTTGGTTCTGGAGTTAGAGTGATCTAGTTTTAACATTTCATTTCATTGTTTACTGACAAGGGATGTGGGGAAATTTTCTTACACTCTAAGTATTGATTTTCTCCACTTACAGTGGGGGATTAATAATAATGTTTGCTATATTAGATTTCTTTGAGGATTACTTTAAACCTTTAAACTATATGAGACCAGACAGCTCCATGTCTGACTCATAGCAGACATCTAAAGAAAATCTGTTTTAGTTTGAAAGGGCCGTCTCAACTCCCACCCTAACCCCAGCTCAATAATAAAAATGCACAGAACAGCTTTTGAGTAATATTGATACTTTTCATGTTATTTAGTTGTAACTTTATTGAGAAAAAGGATGAGATTCATTCCCTCTCCTGATTATTCATGTCCTATGTACATTTTAGGTAAAGACAGAGCATGAGACAAGAAACCGGAGCTTGAAAGGTGCAGTTTTTGGGCTGGTGAGATAGCTCAGCATGTAAAGGCTCTTCTAGTGACCCAGACCGATCCCCAGGGCCTACATGGTAGAGAGAAAAAACTGACTTCTGCAAATATCCTCTGACCTCCGCATGTACAACATGGCACTTATACATCACCTTTCTTCATTGTAATAAAATATTTTTTAAAGGTGTACTTTTAAAGATTTATTTCTATTATTTTTGATTACATGTATGTGTGTGCATATGTATGCCTGCAGGTGCTCACAGAGGCCAGAAGACGGTATCTGATCCTCTGGAGCTAGGGCTGTTGTAACAGGTGGTCATGAGCTGCCAATGTGAGTACTGCGAACCAAATTCTAGTTCCCTACAGGGGCAGCAAGTATTCTTAACTGGTGAGTCATCTCTCCATCCCTAAGGTGTAGTTTTAAAGAGTCAGGAAGACATGGGAGAGAACAATAGATTCTCTTTGGCTCTTATTCTCCAGGATCTGGATATCAAACAACTTAGCAGTTGGCAAGCAACCAATAGTTACCCAGATCTAGTGAAGTCATGGATCTTGGAAGAGAACCTATAACCACAACTTTACTAAACAAACATAATCCCTAACTACATTCCAAATATTTTTCCTTATACCAATGGATAAGTGTAATCCTCACCTTGTCCCCTACGAAAGAAACTTCTCTTAGCAACAGATGGAGACCACCACAGAAAATCACAACCAATCAAAATACAGAGTCGTGGAGCCCAGTCGCAGTAAATACATCTAAAACACAACTCTTGCACCTGAGGATTAGAGAACATTGAGGAAGAGAGGGTGGAAGACTGTAAGAACCAGAGGATCAGGGAATTTGCTATGAGATTGTGTTTCCTAGAAATGTCATAAGCTAAACCCATGAAGTCTCACCAACATGAGTGCCTAAGCATGAACTGGACAAGGATGACAGTGGACATGCTAAAGTGGATGGGGAAAATACAGGAGACCTCAGCTCTGCACAAAAAAACTACAGGCAACTAAAGAATGTGGAGAATAAGATAGTTTACCCCAGAGAAGAGCACACTAATTGGTTACCCAATGCCAATGGCAGCCCTGAAAACATACATATAAGTTATACATATAACATTATACAGACTGATCCGGCTATATTTAGGAATATATATATATGTATATATATATATATATTTAGGAATATATATATGTATATGTATGTGTATGTGTACATACATGTACATATATTCATGTAACAACAATGAAAAAAGAAGCCACGAGTTTGAAAGGAAGGAGGGATATATGTGAACATTTGGAGGGAGGAAAGAAAAGGAGGAAATAACATAATTGTACTATAATCACAAAAATAAAAGAAATAATAAAAACACAGAGAAAGGGAGCAGGCAGTGGCTTCTGCTTCAGGGGAGGTTAAGAACCAGGTTGAGTGAGGTAGGAGCATTTTCCATTCGTGCCCAGGCCATGTGGAGCTAGCTGAGTTAGATGACAATGTGCAATTCTCTGCTTTCATTTGACTTTCATTCTTGTCAGTCTTAAGGAAAAGTGTGCTTGATTGTGTCAATCTGTGCTAATGAGACACTTGGGACAGCTCCTGCCTGAGCCCATGTTTGGACTATAGCACCCCAAGTGGTCAATGTGGTATAGTGGTGATGTTTAATAGAAGAGTCTCAAAGGGATGGTTAGCAGCCTATAGTGGCCGGTCTCCTGTTGTTTTTAGGTAGTCTTCCACCATTATCAGTCTTGAAGGCCACATTTTAAGTCACCAAAGGGGCCATTCTTACTGATGATTTGCAGTATCTTGCCTTGAGGAATGCTTCTGGTTGGAGAGTTCAGGAATTATCAGGAGACAGGCAAGAGATCCGAGCTTCTGGCCCATGGATCAGCACAGGACTCCAAGTCGAGGAGATTGCAGGAAAGACATACCTTAAACCCAAGAGAAGAGGTGCAGTCCATTGGGAGTGGCAGCTCAGCAGCTTCCTCAAGAACATTAAAGAACATCATGCTTTAGTGGATATAAGGCTGATAGTCTCCTCCGTTGTCTGTAGAAACTGCATACATTTCCCTTCCCCTACCCCAGTGCTGCTCTTGGGTGCTGTGGGGCTATTTCCAGGATCAAGAGGAGATGGAGATGAAGATTGAGATAACAATGGGCAGAATTCAGATTCGTCACCTTGACACTAAAGAATTTCACTTTCCTGTCTTGATTGGACCCAGAAGACAGCCAACAAAACTATGCTCAATAAATAAATCCTCATGAATTTTCATTTAACTAAAGAATTCCAAGCTGGGATGAGCTTAGGGGTAGAGTACTTTTTTTTTTTTTTTTTAGAATTGAGAAAGTAAAGTAAAAAGTAAATCACTGCTGTGGAATGTTCTTAAGAGACACACATCTCATATTAGAAGGATGAGTGCTACAGCTCATTGGGCAGCGGTCCTCTCCACTCAGGCTCAAAGGAATTTGAGTCTTTGACTCAGAAATCAAATAAACAAACAGAAAATGTCTGACTGGTTCCTATCTATTAACTGCACTTTTTTTGACCACACCAGACCATGATGTATATCACAGAGAGGCACATGGTGTCCGAGAAACTGTGCGCATTCTTCGTGTCATTTGAAAATCTATTTTTGAGAAACAAAAATCCTCAGATCCTTCCATGGTGGCATTCTGCAGTTTATAAAAGTCGAGAACAAAAATAGCCACTGTGACAGCATGCACACTGGCTGCTGGGTGCCACATGTCCCTATGTGATGCCACACAGTCTTCACATGAAGGTGGTTTTTCAGTTTGTTTTGTTTTTGTTTGTTTGTTTGTTTTTGAGACAGGGTCTCACTGTGTATCCCTAGCTGGCCCAGAACTCACTATGTACACAGAGTTTGCTTTCAACTCACCGAGATTCTGTGGTTAAAGGCTTGCACCACCACCCTGTGCACTGTTTTGGCTTCTAGTGAAGCAATCCAGGTATAGAAAGGTGAAGAACTAGCCTAAAATCGCGCTTGAAGCAACAAGCTTCTTATATCCTGGCCCCAGCTAGATGTTCTTTGCTCTGTGTCTTCTGTTGCAGTGTGTTATTTGGATACACATACACATTTCCACAGGTTACAGACACCTGGGACATAGGCTGGGCACTTAAATACTTAAAGCATTTAAAGGCAAAACAGGCCTGGAGGTGCAGGCGGAAGCAGGTGTCCTCACCACGCCTTCTGTGGTGACTTTGTGACAGGACTTCTGGGTTGGTGCCCATGGGAAAAGTCAAGAGTTGGGCACAGAAGCCTTGTGGCTCAGAGGTGTGAGCAAAGGAATGTGGTGGGCCTTGCCTCTCTCCATCAAACACCAGTCCTGGGAAGGAAATGCTGGCCGGGAGGGGTGGAGAAGAGGAAGTGTCTCTGGCTTCAAGACTGTTTCCTCCTAGTCACTAAGTTCCTGGGGGTGGGTGGACTGGAGAGAGGCAAAGAGTTTTGAATAAGCTGGGAAAGGAAGAAATATACCAAACCCACCTTCTTCACGGGTGGACTTTAGACAAACTACTTTTCTGTCCAAACCTTGGCTAATATTCTGTAATTTGGGGATAATAATGTTTCCTCTAATGGTCACTGTGAGGATTACAGACAATAATAAACTGTCATGTATGGCTGCAAGACTGCCCCTAGCGCTAGCTATGATGGCCGATCCTAGAAAGCCATCTTTCTGTTTGCTTTCAGGGGTGTTCAGCCTAACTCATGGGAGTCAGTTAAGGGACTGGAAATTCAAATAAACAGACGTCCAGCAAAAAATAGCAGAAAATAATCTGGGGAAATCCCCTAGATCAAGAGAGGAGGTGTGGAGTAGGGCGCCCGGGGGGTTCTAAATGGGTGGTAGGAGAAGTGGGCACGTGGCAGGAGAGACACAAGCTTACTTGGGTCACAAACACATGCCCTCTATATTTCTCTTCTGACATTTTTGCATACTCAGTGTGTTCTCTTTCCCTACAGAGCAGTTTTCTTGGCTTGGTGGGAATTCAAGACACCAACAGTCTCCAGGTTTCACAGCTGTGACTTTTTTCCCACCATCAGAGAAAGACTGGAACACCTTCTCTCACTAGAGTACTAGAGTAAAAAAAAAAAAAAAAAAAAAAACGAAGAAAAGAAAGATAGAGGGAAGGAGGAAAAGAGATAGGTGAGGTAGTCACTTTACAGGAACTGTGATCTGTAAGGGCTGTATTATTTTGTTTGCTGTTGCTATAACAAACACCATGACCAAGGCAACTTATATAGAAGAAAGGGTTTATTTGGGGCTTACAGTCAGAGGGATAAGAGTCCATCACTATCACAGCAGCATGCAGAAATGGTGTCTAGACCTGGAAGCTAAGAGCTAAAGGTTCTTATCTTAATCCATAAGCAGGAAGCTGAGAGAGCATCCTGGAAACAGTCCAGGGCTTTTGAAACCTCAAAGCACACTCCGAAGTGACACACTCCCTCCTGCAAAGCTTCCTCAAATAATGAGAAGCCATGCTACCAACCAGGGACCAAATAGTCAAATGTCTGAGACTTATTTGGAGAATACCACAGCCCGCCGTGGGTGGGGGGTGGGGGGGTTGTTGCCTGAACTGGGTGAAACTCACTCAAAATGCATGGATGGAACTTGGGTGGGAGGGTTCTCTAGAATGAAGGGAGTTTCATTCCTAGAAGAAAGGGTCCTAGGCTTGTAAAGTAACCATGTTTCCTACTCAGTGTAAATTCGCCAACACTATGCTACATTGATCACAGTCAAGCTAGTTTCCCTGAAAGGGCTGCTCTCAGAAGAAGGGCACATCCCACTAAAATATTATGAGCTACACTCCAGACCCATCTAAATTCCTAAGGAAGTTTCCGGGGATACCTGCTGTTTCCAAAAAACTTAATACCTACCCTAAGGGATTGCCGATGCCCTGTGAGCCACATGGGTTTTCCTTCGCTTGTCTGAATGTACTGAGGAAACAGGACTGGTAAGCAACCTTACTCTCTGGTCAGTGGCTGGAAACTCAGTTTCTTGTTCATTTATCAATTCAATTTATACTTATGTCCTGCTGTGATAAAAACACCACAAACAAAAACAAGTTGGGGAATAAAGGGTTTATTTCACCTTATGGGTTGGGTTAGAGTCCATCACTGAAACTGGGGGAAGAACTCAAGGCAGGAATGTAGGGGCAGGAACCGAAGTAGGGGTCATACAGGAATGTTCTTACTGGCTTGCTCCTCATGGCTTGTGCAGCTTGCTTTTTTATATAACTCAGGACCATAGTCCTAGGGGTGGCACCACCACAGTGAGCTGTGCCCCCTCACATTGATCATTAATCAGGAAAATGTACCATAGACTTGCCTATAGGCCAATCTGATGGAGGCATTTCTCAATTCAGGTTTCTTCTTCCAAGATGACTCTAGTTTGTATCAAGTTGGTAAGACAAACAAACAAACAAACAAATAAAAAAATTCAAAACCTAGAAAAAACAAAACAAAACACAACATCAACAGCACATTTACTAAGTAAAAGACATTGTCCCGGGACTAGGCACACTTACCTGCCCTTGTCTTCTATTCACATGTGAAGGCAGGTCAGAGTCCATGTCCTATGTAACAAAGACTGTTAAGTGGTGTGAGATGACACAGTGATTTATGTAGCCTGACTCTGGAAGATGAGGTGTGTGATCACATTCCAAGCACCAGGATACTGAATTAAACTACGAAACCCTAGATATTCTTGAGATGCGGCCCCCTACCCCCATATTGAGTCAAGCATGACATAAGAGGATATTTCCTTTCAGAAAGGATGTAGAGATGAGAGGGCGTGGTGGTTTGAACAAAAATGGCCCACATAGGCCCATCGGGAATGGCATCTATAAGGAGGTGTGGCCTTGTTGGAGTAGGTGTACCTTTGTTGGAAGAGATGTGTCACTAGGAGGTGGGTTTTGAAGTCTCAGAAGCTCAAGCAAGGTCTAGTGGCATTCTCTCCCTGATGTCTTCAGACCCAGATATAGAAGTCTCAGCTACCTCTCCAGCACCATGTCTGCCTGGATGCTGCTGTGATGATGGACTGAACCTCTAAACTGTAAGCCAGCCCCAATTAAACATTTTCCTTTATAAGAGTTGTCATGGTCATGGTGTCTCTTCACAGCAATAAAACGCTAAGTAAGACAGAGGGACATATAGCCATGAGGAAAAGTGATGCCTCGATTGGTTCTTGAATTCTCAACTCTCCAATGTAGGCTCAGGATATCTAGCCAGGATGTCCACTATGAGTAGTTATACCAGCTTGCACTGACTTGGGAGAGTTGATGGTGTTCAGCTCTGTTTTTGGTGTCATGGTGTCACTAGACTGGAGGTGCCAGGCTGGGAGTATTTACACCATGGGAATCATAAGTGCTGTAGACTCGAGGCTCATGCCTGCCCTCTTACCACGTAGGACAAAGTCTGCTGTCAGAGGTGTGGCAGGCAGCATGAATTACTCTTTACTGATTAGTAGGTGCCAACGACACATGCTATGTGCTATGTTCGAGGTACTATATGAAGCTCTTTATATATGATTTTCTCACAACCCTGTGAAGCACAACTATCAGCCAGCTCTAGATCTTATAGGCAAGGCACAGAAGGACAGAATGGTCAAGTAAGCTTGTCAGAGCCACACAGCTAGTGAGTGGCAGGACAGAGAGGATGGGATGAGTGAGCTAGCATGAAATCAAGAAGTGATGTCAAGGGGATCTGCTCTACTCTGAGGCTTCTTCTTCAGATCAACACACCTAGAAGATTACCCGGCTGACAATGAGGAACCCGACTGGAATTCACCCCAGTCTCAGGGGATGCAGGACTGTGTGGCTGTTGTTGCTATGTGTGGTTCCAGTTGAGGCTGAGTTTGCCTAACCTAGCAGCCCCAGCATAAGCCCCTTGCTGGCATCCCTTTTTGGTTTGAGCCTTGGAGTTGTCAGCTTTCTGAGGGTCTGCATCCCCTCTCACTCCTGGTGTCTGGCCACAAGGAAAAGGCCTCAAAGGCCACAGGAGTTGTTTCTGTTTGTATCATCTGGATGCAGCTGCTGCTGCCAGAGGCATTTCCGGGGGCTGGCCCAGGGCCTAGCACGTGTTTGGATGTGGCCAGCATTCGATGTGAGCAAACCTCAAAAATGTTGTAGTTGGGAACCCCCTGGAGTTGGGGACTGCCAAGGGCCTGGTGGCAAGAGTAGAAGTCTGGCATGGGAAATTCTCGCTTCTTTCTCAGCATCCTTGAGGGTCCCAGCCTAGGTAGGTGACTGCACACTGCTCTAGCTTTCCTAGTCATCGTGAAGGCAGCTTGAGACTAACAAGTCCCCACAGCATCAGGCTGCTACATGTGTAAGCCAGGCCATCTAGTGCTGCAGGAGAGTGGGTGGACAGAATGGACTTGTCCTCAGCCAAGGCTCTGGGTTTGACATTATGGAGACCCAAGTTCAGATCTTGCTGGTTATATGGTTACAGGCTAGAAGTTAACTCACCCTGAGGCCTTTCTATGGAAAAGGGAGGCTCATACTTACCTCAGGGAGTATCTGTGGAGGGATATTTGATAACATGATCATCCCTCGGAGTCATATAACTGGTATTATCACTCCGGATCAATTCCCACCACGGACTAAAGTCTGGAAGCTGCTGGGCATGGTGGCTCATGCACTCACTGAGGAGGGTGAGGGAGGAGGATTTCTATAACTTTGAGGCCAGCCTGGGCTACAGAGTGAGACTATCTCAAAAAGTAAAACAAAATAAAGTCTGGAAACTAATTTAGATAATGCGAGCATCTTAGCAGGTGGTGCTCATGTTCATTTGGGAGTGGACAGGTCTGAAGTGATGCTGAACTCATCAGACAGTTCTTACAATCTTCAGTAATAACCCTACAAGAAAAAAAGCAGCATCCTCATCTCAGAGACATGGTAAGTGAAGCAAGACCAACTAACTTCCTCAAGGACTTGTAGGTAGTAAGTCAGCATCAGATTTAAACTTGAACCTAGGAAGTCTGGCAACAGACTGGACTTATCATCATCACATATTTCCTTCCAATAGTGCTGGTTACTTTGGTCATTTGTACCTCATTTATTTCAGTCTTATCATTTAATCAGCAATGATCTGATAGCATTTCAGAGATACCCAGTCTGACACTCTCATTGGACACAGGAGGCTCTGACCAATTACATTGTTTGCTGGGACAGGACTGGAATCAAGCACCCCTGCCAAACATGCTGTGGCACACTTTTAATCCCAGCACTTGGGAGGCAGAAACAGGTGGAACTCTATGAGTTCAAGGCCAGCCTGGTCTACAAAGTGAGTGCAGGACAGCCAGGGTTATTACACAGGGAAACCCTGTCTGGAAAAACTACACACACACACACACACACACACACACACACACACACACACACACACACACACACACACACAC
>CAJQZJ010001058.1:1354122-1388442 GCA_907164525.1 Lophiomys imhausi
CACACACACACACACACACACACACACACACACACACACACACACACCTGACTTTTGCTTCTCGAGGCTATCATCTGCAATTGCTGCCAAGGTCTTTATCTGGAGAGAGCATCTTTGGACTGTGAAAATGGCACTGGCCCTGGGGAAGGAGTCTGGAGATAAAAGCATCTATGAAGATGGAGCTCCGATTCCTCCACATCCCTGGTGGGGAGCATGGTTTCAACTAATATTATTCAACTATTAGTCATGCTGGACACCTTTCGGAAAACACAGGATCTCAGCACTAAAGGCAGAGTACCTTCTGCCTAATCTCCCCTCTGTCTTTTCCTTGGGTACAACTTTCTGAGGGATGTTGGCCCCTGAGTAACTGGAAGCTCAGGATTTGGAGGCACATGAACATGGGAGAGCAGCTGCTACATTGAAGAGATTCAGGTGTTTAAAATCTCTGTCCTGGGCTCAGAGGCTAGATATGGCTCCAGTTTCCTGCATGATATTAACCAAGTCACTCACTATCTCTACATATTAACTTTTTAATTTGCAAAGGAACAGTAAGTCCTGGCTTTACTTGTTACTGGCAGTCTTTCACAATCAGATAGGATTCTCTCATTACCCCCCACAGAACCAATGTGATCAGAAGGGTGCAGTAAAAGCAAAGTGCAGACTCTGGAAGCCAGACTGCCTGGGTTCAAGTTCAGAACTAATGCTTACCCACTAGATTCATGACCCTGTGGTTTACTCTGTCTGGCCTTGGTCTCCTATTCTGTAAGATGATTACTGAAGAGAACAAGAACGAATTCTGTGTGTGACACACAGCAAGCAAGTGTGCTGAAAGTTCTGGTGCCTTGAGCTAGTAGCTGGTATAACTTAAGGGTCTTTTCGAATTTGGATTTCCACACATCCTTATTTTTCCCCCAAGCATCCTTATTTACAAGAGTCTGCTGTCTTGCTTTCTTACCCTCCCAAAATGCTTGGCTCTTATGCCAGATGCTCAGCCATTTGGACAAAGGTCTTAGAATTCTCCGACCTCTCTCCCAAGTACCTAGCAGAGCCAACAAAGGAATCAAGGATGATTGACTGTCCTTAGATGTCTTTGTTCCTCTAGTGTCCCTCAGTGCCCCTCCAGGACAGTGGTACCCTTGCCTCTTGGGCTCTCACCAGTGCCTTGTAGTGAGTGACTTTGCTCAGTTCCAAGGCCACACCTAATTAACATACAGTTTCTCTAATTATTGCCTATGCTGGGAGGGAAGGGGCAACAGATTTCCAGCACCCTGTCCATTTTCAATTATAAAAGCCCAGATGTTGGGCTTAGACCTTCTTCACACTCCTGGGGAGGGCACAGCTGTGCTCCTCGGTGAGCCTGCCACTCTTCGCTAGGGCCCTGAATCCTACCATCTAAACCCTAATGGAAACTTGTGAGGCATGGCTTTGGGTCGGAGCCACTTCCTTCCCAAGGTTGGGAGCCATGATTTGTGCTGGAGGAGTGGCCTTATCACACCTTTCCCATGACAAAAAAAGCTCACTTGTAACAAGGAGGCTTTTATTGTTTTTGTTTTATTATTCACTCTAATTTAGTTTACTATCCTAATACCTTCCTCCCTTCCAACCTTTGCTCCTTTCAACCTCCCAACACTATGTTGGACAGAAGGAAGGTTAAAGGGAAAAAGGATGGAGTTCTCTTTGAGCTACTTCCTGCTGATTAGGGTTCTCGGGTTGTTTTGGGGCAACATCAATCTCTGTAGTCACAATAGCCAGAAGTCCAGCAAACCAGGAAACAGCAGCAGGAAGAACCAGCAGCAGTTTGTGGGAGCATCAGCAGCAGGAAGAGCAACAAGTTCTTTCTTCTTTGTAGCCCCCTCTTTCTTCTTTGTGGCGCCCCTTTCACCCGGGGCTCTGGCTTTTTATCACTCTCTCAAGTCCTCAGTTAAACTTGCTCAGCTGGCTAAGCCACGCCTCTGCTAGCTCACAAGGCACAGTTAGTAGTTTACACCTGTGATCTTAACTGAAGCAGCTTCACATCTGAGATTAAACAAAAACATTCTCATAACTGTTTTTTCTTAATAAACAAAACTCTTACCATACCCACTCCTCAACTTCTGAAGACCCATGAGGATGCAGCTTTGCCTTGAGCAGGGATACTTATGCTGAGGTGGGTGGAATGGTGGGTTCCCCAAAAGACCCTCATTCAAATATAAACTAATTTCAAAAGACAGGGCCTGTTGCTGGAGGAGAGAAGGCTCAGCAGTTATGAGCACTGTTGATCTGATAAGAGTCAAGGGTTTAGTTCCCAGCACCCACTTGGTAGCTCGGCTCACAACCATCTGTAACTCCAGTTCCAGGAGATCTGTCTGATGCATGCTTTTGACCTCCAGTTGTTTCTGCACATATGTGGTGCACAAACATTTTCTCAGGCACACACACACACACACACACAGAGAATAAAATACCCTTTCTAGACTCTTCCCCATCTCTGCAAATTCATAGGGCCATGATTTTCTTTCAGGTGGTCTCTGACTTCATCTTTCTAACTTATGGGGTCTCTTGACTGACATGCTCTGTCATAAACAATTTGACAGAATTTTCAGCCTTGGGCCAATTAGTACTCTTCCTGTTGCCAATTTCCTATCATCTCATTCCCTCCTCCTTTCCCTGGAAGACACGCTCAAGGGGTGCACAGATACTCCGGCACCAGGAGCTCTTAACATTTAGTACTCACTTTGATGGGCTGGCTCTGTGCTAGACACCAGACTAGACATGCGGCCTCTCCCCTCCATCTGATGAATATACCATTTTCTTTTGTGTTATCCATGTGCTTCTCAGAAAGTGCCAGCCACTGACTGAATGAAAAATAGTTGTACCTTGAGTGAGTTTATCACTTGGCTCCCCTGGTTAGGCAGAAAGGTAAAACAGTAAGGTCTTTCTCAGCTAACATCACAGGGAAGTAAATTACTCAGGTGAATAAAATCTATTCCTTTAAGTACTAAATTATGTTTCTTGGACATCTTGATAAGAAAATTTAGATGCCTCCTTCAAAATATTACAAATGATATAAAGCCCAATTGAGATTTTCATTAATAATAATTTTATCTATTTTTAAATTTTTATTAATATTTTATACAATATATTTGGATCATATACTTCCTCTTGCCCAGCTCCTCCTAAATCCTCTCCACGTCCCTGCCCATGCAACTTCATATTCTTTCTCTCTCAAAAAACCCAGGAAAAACAAGAAAACCCAAAACACTAAGGCTAAAATTTGAAGCTAACTTTCTTTGAAGAAAGAAAAAAGAAATAAACTCAGTAAAATATATATATATATATGTTATACATATATAGATACATGTATAACAAAAAGCACACAAGAAAATGTGGCCGGGCGGTGGTGGCGCACGCCTTTAATCCCAGCACTTGGGAGGCAGAGGCAGGCGGATCTTTGTGAGTTCGAGGCCAGCCTGGTCTACAAAGCGAGTCCAGGACAGCCAGAGATATTCAGAGAAACCCTGTCTCGAAAAAACCAAAAAAAAAAAAAAAAAAGAAAATGTGGAGTCCATTTTGTGTTGACCAGCTATTCCTAGGCATGGGTTCTTCCGTGGAATGTGGTTCACAAACCCAGTGACATTCCATTGCACAAAACTGATTTTTCTCTTTCCCAGTAGGTATCAATTGCAAATAGTTTCTTGGTTAGGAATGAGACTTTGTGTTCACTTCCCTTTCTTGTGTGTGTTGTCACTGTCTCTGTGAGTTCATACATGCACCAGGCCTGCTTTGTCTAGAAGACACTGTTTCCTTGGAGTCATTTATCACTTCTAGTTCTTAAAATCTTTCCCCCTCTTCGGCATAGATCTCTGACGCTTGAGGGGAGGGGTTTATGAACATATCTTATTTAGGACTGAGTGCTCCAACAACTCTCACTATCTGCATAGTGTCCAGTTTCAAATCTCATTGTTAGTTGACACCCTACTGCAAAGCTTCTTTGGGGAGGGTTGAGTGATGCTGTGATATATGGGTATAGCAATATGTCATTAAGGCCTATTTTATTGTTATCTTCCATAAGCAGGATAATAGTAGTAGATTTTCCCCTAGGCCCACAACCTATCTAGTCTCATGTTATTGACCGCTTTAGTAATGTCATGTATCAGTTCCATTTCATGGAATTGGTAGTAAGTCCAATCAAAAGGTGATTGGTTCCCTTAGTAACATTTGTGCCACCATTGCACCAATATATCATGCGAGCAAGCAACCTGTAGGTTACAGGGTCTGTAGTAGGGTAGTCTTGGTGATTACTTTTCTCCTCTAGTAGCCTGCAAAGTAGCAGCATGAAGAATGCTATCCAGTAGGAGTGAAGCTCCTAGTTGAGCACCATCTTGATTTCTCTATGTTCCATGACATAAATAAATTGCGTCTTCCCCAAAAGGGCCTTACCATCAGGTTATGGAGAGTGAAAAATAGTTTTAGCAATAGTCTATGGTGTTTGGGGTGGGGCATGTGGGACTCCTTTGACCAAAAACCCAGCAAGATGTAACCCATTTCTGACACCGGAGTTTTTTCTGATAGCATAAGATGTCTAGTTGAGGCACTGTTTACTCTATACAGTAACTCCATTTAAATTATTTCACATATTTACACATATTAGGAAGTTTCTGTGGTAGTCAGTCTCCATATGGCTTTTCAAAAGTCTATTTGTGTTAGTTGTCCCACCTTGTATTCTTTTCATTCTTAATCCTATTCCTTCTCTCATTTAACCTTCCCATTCTAAGTTCCCCTTTTTGTATTCCTAACACTATACTCTATTTCCCATTTTTTTGGAAGCTGCTCTCCTCCCTCTTGGTCTCTTTGTAGCTACCTAACCTCTATGGTTATTCACTGTAAAAACTTATATATAAAGGTTTAAAACTACTATCCATATATATGAGAAAACATGTAATATTTGATAAAGTGGAGTTTTAAAATGTGAAAGTTATGAGTTCACTCTTGAACATATAGCAATCAAGGGTTTAGAGAATATGATCAAGATGTAGCTTTTTTTAAAATTTCATGTGCTTTGGTAATAGCTTTTTTTAAAATTTTATTTTTCTTCTGTTCCTGGCTTTTCCTTCTAAATGTTGGTTCATTATCAAAGAAGTTTCCCTTTGAAGTATAAAGTGGTATCAGCTGATGACCCAGGATGACATTCTTCCTCATTCTTACCCAGTGAGAAAAATCCAAGTATCTCAGGTGGATCTCAGAAAACAAAGAGGATAGTTATTCCCTGGAGACTCAGAGCATGTCCCCAAGGGGTTAGACAGCCATCTCTGAACCAGTCTGTTCTGCAGGAAGAGAACGGGAATATTGTTGTTTCTTTGTTCCATCTGATTCTATTCTTGAATGTTATGTCAGTCACATTCAACCACCTGGGCTGAGCCCAGGAAATTGGGTAGAAAGAGAACGCAGACTCTGGGAGACAACCAATCATTGTCAACTTCCCCTTCTTTTCTCTCAGGTCTCCTGGGTCTTTGTCACTTTCTTCCCGTTGTCTTCAGAGACAAGTTTTGGGATAGGAGCCAAAGCTACAAACATGAGATTAACTCATGACAGCAGTCATTACAGTAATGGATGCATGTTGACCATAGAGAGATGGGAAAACAGAGAAATGGATGGTGCTGATGGACCAAGAAGGACAAGGAAGGCTTTCTAGAACTGTTAACGCACGAGCTCATTTTGTAGACTGAGTAGGAGCTCACTAATTAGTGACAAAGACCAGCTCTATTCCTATTGAAGGGAACAATAAACACTATGTGAAATAGATGAGAAGGACTGAGGGGAACTCCAGGTAATTCTGCATGAACTGAAGAGGGGTGATGAGAGTCCTGGAAGAGAAAGGAAGGAAAGAAGGTTGACTGGACGTGTGGCAACCATTACAAAAGGATCTCCCTATTTACTTCTTACAGTAACCCTCTGTTGTGCTGTGAGATGGATTAGAGCAGTGGTTCTCAACCTTCCTAGTGCTGCGACCCTTCAATACACTTCCTCATGTTGTGGTGACCCCACAACCATGAAATAATTTTGTTGGCACTTCGTAACTGTAATTTTGCTACTTTTGTGAATTGAAATATAAACATCTGATATGCAGGATATCTGATATATGACCCACCCTCCAATGGGGTTATGACCCACAAGATGAGAACCGTTGGACTAGATTATAGTCATCTCTTCTCTTTTGCCCCCTTACTGTCTTTTCTCTTCTTACTCCATCTCACTTTTGAAGATAGAAAATATAAACATGGCAAAAACAAATTTTCAGAAAAAAGCAATGAAAACAGAAACAGAAATTGTATTCCCTGGGTGACTGTTCTCTGTGGAGAGAAGACACATGAGAGGCATATCATATGGAGGCCGCTGTGGTGATGGAGTAGAAAGAGCAGATGAAAAAGTTCACTTAAGGTCGGCAGGTGATTTGTTCCCCGGAGTAGAGTGCTATTCCATCAACAGCCGTGTCCTGAACAGAACAGGTAAAACACACACACACACACACACACACACACACACAAAGTATCATATATATGTGTATACACACATATATGTTAGGATGCCTCTTAATGGGTTATTATCATTGATAATGTGTTGATCAGGCACTTCAGGTTAGAAGTAAATTTAATATAAGGAAGTAGGGGGGGTCATATATGATTAGAAGAGCCAAGATCAAAGATTGGCAAAACTCTTGCTCACTATAGGGAATCTATAAGTTAAAGAATCTTAGTAAAGCTGCCAAGGTTTCAGCGTCGAGCAGCACTCAGTCTATGATTCCCAGGAGGGCAACCTGGGGACCCCCAAGCTGCTTTCAGAAACCGTCATCCCTTGTTTACCTTTCAAAGTTCATGTGGTCACACATCATTTTCAGAGTCTAATCATACCTCTGTTGACAAGGGGTTCTGGGAAATGCCACTTTCAGCTTCTAGTTTTTGGCTTAGTTTCTGGTACAAAAGACGCTTTTGAAGAATAGAGACCACATTGGTGCCAGAAGTTCAAGAGTTGCTAGCTGGCACTGGTGGGCGGTCAGTGCTCCCAGTCTACCAGGGTGAATCTCCCAGGGAACTTGCATTTGCTTATGATGGTCAGATATTATTTGGAGGGCAAATACTTCAAACAAGAGCTGAGATTTCAAAATGATTTTCCATTGTATCTTCAGCATCATTAAGTATTAGCACTAATTAATTAACTACAGTTACGGATTTCAGAGTTCTACAAATCTGTATGTAAATAATCCCGTGACTTCCCTCAGGTTATTAAACTTTTCTACTTCTTAATTTCTCATCTGTAGAATAGAGATAAAAGAATCACATAAGTTTGTTTGAGGATTCAGTCAAGTGCATACAACACAAGGCCGGAGACTCAGGAAACCCTTGAGAAGTAAGGGCCATTTTTATCCAAGACCCAGCACATTACAGTTACAAAGTCCTCGGTGTGCATGTGATTGCATAAGGCTAACCCAGTTGGAAAGAGAGCTGTGATGAGGAAGAATGGGAGAGAGGAATTCAGAAAAGGGCCTAGCAGCATATGGGAAAGGATGGGAAGCAGGAAGTGACAGAGGAGGGCTGGTGGGCTGGCAGCATGCTCCAGGGTAAATGCTGGCTGTGGAGTTAGCACGTACATCATCTTGTCAACAGCCTCCTTCATGATGGCTCTGTTTAAGCTGGGGGACAGGAACTATAAACAAGTGCTAAGAGTCTATAAAGGCTCTGAGTGCTTAGATCCCACGGTGACCATGGTGACCATGGATTTGGGTACCTTTTTGCCAAATATTAAAACAGAACATGTAAACATTGCAGCTTGTCTTGGGCCCTCACGTGAGCCCCAGAGACTCTGCATTTGTGACTAACAGATGAAGAGCAGAGACTGTAGCTTTCAGGGCTATGAACTTGGTCTAAATCATTTTGGGAATTTGCATTTTATCCTTTGATGATTAATCACAGATGAAATATTTCAACTGTCTTTATGGTTTTTTTTTCTTTCCTGATTCTTCAGAAAGCATACTCAGCCACCATCTGTGTCTTGGTTTCAGTCTTTTTCTCTGGAGACAGAAGTTCAATCACACATACCTTGGGCAGGCTCAGAGAGCCACTGTGCTACCCACAGAGGCCAGGAATTCACGGCCACACCTGTGGAACTTCTCTGCCACCGCCTTGATCTTTTTTTTTTTTAAACATGGGCACATGATATTTTCTCAGTCTCCATATTCATGAATCAAAACATTTGTAGATTTTTTTAAAGTTATATTAATCTGCCACATGTTCTAACTTAATGTGTTTGTTATGCAAACTTGGATTTAATTCAAGTTCCAAGCACTCCTTCACAGTTAGCTCCACTCCTTATCCTGAATAAAAGGTTCAGAATTGGTACCCTGTCTCTTGTTAACCGTATAATTGAGTTATCTACAATTCTGCAAGCCTCAGGCTCTTCTGTAAATACAGAATAACTGTCTCTGTTTCTCAGAGTTGCTGTGAATATTAAGTAAATAACAGAGGCATGATCTTTGGCGTATAGCAAACATTCAGTAAATAATCCTGATTATTATGTCTAACCACGGTCAGCTCTGACATCTTACAGATAATAAAAAGCAAAACCATTTCCAAGGAAAATGTTAAGTTAGAAGCTGTCTCTATGTGACCTAGTGAAGGGTTTTGTTAGAAGAAGAAACAAAACAAGATTTTAAAAAAACCCAAAACAAACAAACAAAAAAAAAAAACCCAAAAACTCTTTTCCAAAGAGAGGAAGAGCTTTGGAAATACACAGAAGAAGCAATAGGGTTGCTGAGAAAGAGAAGAGGACAGAAAAGCAAAGCATGAACCCCAATGTCCCAAGCTGGACACTGCTGCCTGGTGGCTCCCAGTGGACATAGAGAGAGCAGAAGCCTCACCTAAAAGGTAAGAATGAAGGCCTTAGTGAAAAGAGATTGGCGGTCTTACCTACAGGACAGGCTCTTGGGACTCACAAGTGTCAAATCCAGCTGCCTGTCTTGAGGAGATGGTGACGGGTCTGCAGTGCTGAGGGCTTCTCTCACACAAAGGGCGGTGGCTAGGCATTGTTCTAAACCACGCTGTGTTGGGAGCCTGAGATCAGGGAACTGTCATAAATCGGAGAGTCAGAACTCCATCTGTCACAGCCAAAGAAGGTGTGAGACAGCTGTGGAGAGTGGGGGTCCATGACACTGAGATCCCAAACGTGCAGATAGGAGGAGGCTGCGCTTAGGCCTTGAAGTGTACAGAGAAAGACACGCCTGCCCTCATTGGCAGGGAGTGGGGCTCATCAACACAGAACAGCTCCGTATTCTGGAAGCGGGCTTTAAAAATACTAAGGCAGGTCCACCTCTACTAATGTCAACGCTGCGGTTTCTGCCCCGATGCCCAGTGAGAGACCCCTGTGTTAGAAAATTAGTCACCGCAGAAAGTTTGAAATTGGGAATCTCTGGAGGATGGGACAACGGGACAGTCCAATAAACTGCAAAGCTAAATATGGCCAGAAGAGGTTCCTGGTGAGCAAAGAAGAAATGTTCCTACTCAAAGCCAGCTCTGGCAGGTTACACCCTGGTCCTACACAATACAGGATAGGCGGGGCAGTTTAGCCGAGCCCGTCTCACAGAGAGGCTGCCGCCTCAGTTTTCAAGGATCCAGACAGTTTTCAAGGATCCAGACAGAGGTCGGTCCAATACTTCACCTTTATTTTTCTTGTATTGTCCCTCGAGCTTCTTTTCTTTTTTTTTTTTTTTTTTTTTTTTTCGAGACAGGGTTTCTCTGAATATCTCTGGCTGTCCTGGACTCGCTTTGTAGACGATGTCTTAGTGGTATTTTTACTTTATTGTACTAAACATCAATTTGAATTTTTTTTATCCCCCTCCAAATATTTACATAAAATTTTGGTATATTTTTCATTATTAGGAAGGCTTTCTTTCTTCCATTCTTCTCCACCCTTTTGTTCTTCTCCCTTTTTGGGGGGCGGGGCTCATAATATTTTCCTTTTTTCTTCTATACTAAAGTGGAATCTGACTATCTTATTGATTTTTTTTTAAAGCTTTTATGATTATATTTTTATTCCTATTCTTACATTTATATAATTTGGTTACAATTTTTGTCAATCTTGTAAAAAAATTTGTTTTAATTTCGTATTTTTTCTAATTCTTACTTTGCATTTCCTCTTCATAACACACTTTTCTACTCCTCTGATATAACAACCTTGTTTTTTCTATTTCCCCTCATCCGGCTCCATTCATTTACCCAAATTATTTACTTTTTCCATATTTGTCCTAAGTAGTTCTTAATTTCATAGTATATGCTCCATTATTTTGACATTTTATGTTTTGTGGGGATTGGTGATTAATTAGTGAACATCAAATAATTTTATTTCTATATTTTAATGTCTTGCATAGTTTAAAATAGATTTATTTATTTTATGTGCATGGGTGGCTTGCCTGCATGTATGCATATGCACCACATGCAAGCCTGGTCCCCACAGAGGAACTGGATCTTCTGAAACTGGAGTTAGGGATGGTTATGAGACACCATGTGGGTGCTGGGATCTGAACCCAGGTCCTCTGGAAAAGCAGCTAGTGCTCCTAGCCACTGAGCCATCTCTCCAGCCCTCTCCCTTTATGACTTTTTTGTTGTTGTTGCTACAATATGTGTATTCTCCTCTCTGAGTGATACACTCAGGACTGAGCCCCAAAGCATAAGCCGTTTCCTAAGAGGAGTCACAAATAAAATGTGTCAGAGAGACACAAGAAACATAAAAAAGTGAAGCAAGAATGTCACCTCCAGAAGAGCATAATTCCTCAATTCAAAGACTTTAATGGGTAAAGCACCAGAAATAGATCTTAAAACTTTACTAGCAAAGATCAGGAGCAACTCCAAAGAAGATGCAAAAAAGCAGATGAAAAAAAAAAAAGTAAAGAAATCAATTCAGGACCCAGAGAAGGGAACCAGCACGTCAAAAACAAAGTCAGAAAAATGATGGGGAAAAAAGCAATGTGGGTGAACTAGTCAACAAAGGGAAATATGACAAGGGAATTGAAACATTTTTAGAAAAAAAAAACCAACAACAAACAGAAATGTCAGTGCTAAACAACTCAATGAATTAAAAAAAAAACAGTGGAAGAAAGAATATTAGGAAAGGAAGAAAGTTAACAAAACATTACATTCAAACATCAATAATGAAAAGGCAGTGAGAGTGATTATAATGTCCAAAGGACTCAGAATTAAGATCAAGAGACAAAACCCTAAGTATATAAGGAGTGAAAGAAGAAGCTGAGATAAAAACTGCAGGTATAGAATATCTGCTCAACAAAACCAACAGAAAATATTCTAAATGTAGGAAAGGGATGGACTTCCAAATACAAGAGAAGTTTAGAATGCCAAAGGGATAACCAAGGAGGAAACTCTATATGCTGTAGTCAAGACATCAGAAATACTAAGCAAAGAAACAATATTAAAAGCTGTACGAGAAAAATAACAACTGATATCAAAGGCAAACATGCTGGAATAAAACCTCATCTCTCATCCATAGCTTTAAAAGCCAAGAAAACATGAAATAATATGTATCAAGCCCTAAAAGTGAAACGTTGACCACCAAGCTTGCTGTCCCACAAGGTGACTTTTAAAATGGACAAAGAAATAAGGACAAGGGACACTTCAAAGCAAGGGTGAGCTCTTCATAAGCACCAGCCAGTGATGGGGTGATGCTATACTTTCTAAATGTTAATTAATTGGTCCTGCTTGCTGACTGTTTCTTTGTTTTCCTTTTTTATATTTCTTTTATTTTGTATTGAAATTTTTTTGTGTGAATTTCACATCATGCATCTTGTTCCCTCCCATCTCCCACCTCCTCCCAGTCCCACCCTCCACCCTTGCAATCTGTCCCAGGATAAAAAATACAGCTCATTGTGGAAGCTACAGTGTATTTCAGTATGTCCCACAATATTCCCCTTTGTCCACACATTTTGCTTGCAAATGCTCATTATAATGACTCCTTGGTCTGGTATGAGGCTCCTCTCAAATATACCGTAACTGTCCTGTGTCATGGAGATCCTGCAGTCCTGGGTTGTGGAACTGAGCTCTTCTTGCACTCCAGCAGTTCATCCATGGGATAGATGTTGGGGTGGGCCAACTCAAAGCTCTGGTTCTGGACCTGCCACCCCCATTTGCATGGCCAGTTCTACTATGGAAATGTGCACGGCCTGGTCTCCCAAGTGCTGCAGCATGTGAGGGGCAGGGACAGCTCTCTCTCCTGCTCTTGTGACCCCTTCTGGGCCAGATCTCCTGTCGGCCAATGGTAGTGATGGAAAAAGGGAGGGGAGCATCTCTCCCTAGCCAACACCACTACATAACAGACAAAAGACAGGGCTGGCTCTCCCACACTCACTCCCTCAGGGCTGGCTCACCCACAACCCCCATATCCAGGGCCAGGCAGAGTTCTTCTAGTTTCTGGTTTGTTTCCTGTCCTAGGAGCCCATCCGGTGCTTACCTGGTACTGGTCTGGTAGTCATCTCAGGCTATCCCATGGCGCCAAAGTGATGTTAGTATCCAGCTTGCTTCCCCCCACCCCAGGAATGTTAGGCTACTATTCATTCAGATGTTCATAGGTCAGAACACTGACTGTAGATATAGCCTCTCTCCTCTCTGCCACCTACTGATGCACATGTGATATAGCAGTCACATCTGCAAGACTCTAGGGGCAAGGTTACTTTGTTTTCTAATCATTGTCTGTGATTGATTGAATAAATGCTGAGACCTGAGATTGGGCAAAGACAGAGGTAGGTGGGACTAAGGTGTAGGCTTTTGAAGCAGAGAGCCTTGGGGAGAAGGAGCCTCCAAGACAAGCAACTGTAGCAGGAAAGACACACACCATGGGGTAGAAGAAAGAAGATCATTCCACTTGGCCTGAAACATCGGCATAGTGTGGAGAACAGCAGTCCAAAGGGACATATGTATAATATATGGGGTCATATTTGGGAAATAGAATTATGAGCTAGTTTAGATGGGCTAAGATTGTGCAGTCCAGGCCAAGGCTTGTTAAAATCCATCACATCTCTGTGTGTTCATTTATAATGGCAGGTTAAAGATTAACACCACTGACTAATTAAATATAATATAAATGCTAAGTAAATAATTTAAGGAATTCATTCTACAAATGGCACCCAACATAATTTAATTAATTTTTTTCTACAAGCCAGCACTGCAGGAGGTACTTAGAAGACACTGTACACAGAGAAGGAAGACAGAGAGAGTCAGCCACCAGCACACAGGAAAGAATAAATTTCATGCGAGAACATATGAACAAGGGAGAGCTAGGAAAGAACCCATGATGTTCAGTGCAACAAACCTCTGATAAGAATGGGGAGTGGGGTGGGATAAAGCATCCCTCAGTAACCCAACGAACCAGAAAAATGGCCAACAAATCTCAGGCATCAACAAACCTCTCTCAACAATAACATTAAATATAAGAAGGTCAAGTCACCAATAAAGAAATATTGGGTAGCCAGGTGGATTAAAAAACAGCATCCTCTGCCGTCTCCAAGAAACATATCATATGGGGAAAGGATGAAAGTAAACAATTATCAAGCAAACAGCCGCAGATAAGATGGGATTGTATTCTGATATCTGGTAAAGTAGACTTCAAATGGAAATTAGTTAGAAAAGATATAGAAGGATATCACATACTATGAAGGGAAAGATTCATCAAGAAACTATAGCAATTGTAAATATATATTTACCAAAATAGTGTGGCTCACAATTTAATAAAAAAATTAATGTGAATTTAAAAGTTCAGATAGGTTCTAACACAAGAATAGTGGGTGACTGCTGTATCCAACATGCACCTAAAAATCAACTCAAACTAAAAATCAACCGAGAAACTGTAGAGTTATACTACATCATAGTATATTCCATATGTAACAGATATGGAGTATTACCTATGCTATTTGCCAGTCCATGGACCCATCTCTAAAATAACCACATTCTAGGTCACAAATCAAAAGAATTGATATTTCTTGTTTTAATCAGATTATGCTCAAATAAAGCTAATTATTAACAGTAAGACAAACCACAGAAATCATACAGATCCTTCAAAACTGAACAGTATATGTTTGGCTGACCCATAGGTTAGTGAAGAATCCAGGGAAGAAAATTTAAAAGTCCTAAAATCAAATAAGGGCAGAAGCACAATGTACAGGAACCTTTGGGACGTGGGTTAAGCTAACAGTTTATAGTTATGAGTATTTACATTAAAACAACTGGAAATCCTCAAACAACTGAACTGGCCAGATAGTGGTGGCACACACCCTTAATCCCAGCACTTTGGAGGCAGAGGCAAACAGATCTGTGTGAGTTCGAGGCCAGCCTGATCTACAGAGTGAGTTACAGGACAGCCACGGCTACACAGAGAAACCCTGCCTTGAAAAATCAAAAAAATTAAATAAAAAACAAACAAAAAACTGAACTAATGATGCAAATCAAGGTGTCAGAAAAACAAGAAAAAGCCAAACTCGGAAGCAATATATGACAAGAAAGAATGCAAACAAAACCAAAAACAAAATAATAAGGAAGGAATTAATGAAGTGGAAAACAAAAGAACAACACATAGAAGCAAATAAAGAACTGGTGCCTTCAGAAAAAATAAAGACGATTGGCAAACCCCTAGACAATCTGACCAAAAAGAAAAAAAAAAGAGCCAAATCAGTAAAATAAGAGCTAAGGTTGGGGGGTGGTAACCCAGATTTCAGTGAAATTTGGAGGATCATTAGAGAGTACCTTGAAAACTTCTATTCAAAGACTATAAATTCTAGGGGGGGAAAGGTTGCTTCCTAGATGCATTACAGACAACTAAAATTAAACCAAGAGGCTGTAAACAGTTTAAACAAATCCATAACAAGCAATGATGTTTATGCAGCAGTGTTGTGCAGCCATTTCCTCAAGTTGAAACTCTCCCTCCTGGAAGGAGGAGGGAGGGCCTAAGACCCAAGATACAAGAGAAACAAACAAGGCTCAGGAAGGCCTTAACTTTTCAAGATTCCCCAGGCCCCTACCCAAGATTACAAAAGTAATACAGAGTTTCTGGGGAGAAGAGACTCTCCAGACAGCTGAGCTGCCTGCAAGATGTGCAGGGAACTCAGGGGTTCAGTTTTTGCATGTTGTCCCCCAGGCTAGGTGGGCCTCTTGATGACGCAACTGACTTTTGTCCCCCATACTCCTATAAATAATTAAGCTGGAGACTTGGGTAGAATTGCTTCCTTGCTTTGCCATCAATGCATGTCTGGAATGAGTAGATAATCATTGACATCTCACGAAAAGTGAGGCAACGTAAGCAGGGCTCAGACAAGGATGGGCAGGGCCAAAGAGAATTTGGAGAGGAACAATTTCATGCCCCTTGTGATGGTGATAAGACTTGCAGCTGAAGCTGTTCCACATTAGTTTGGAACATTTCCTGGGAAACCTAATATGGCTACCTTTTCCTCCATGGTATGTGATGGTGTGCCTCTCTGATGTAGGTGTAGCTTCATGCTCCTAAGGGTGACAGGACATGAAACAAAGGCCAAGTCTTCTGAGAGTGAAGCATCCTCAGAGGGGACTCCTCTGTGTTCTTCAGGACGTTTGCAGGCTTAATGAATGAGATGCCCTCAAAGGAGCTGATGGACTAAAGAATACACTGTAGCTAATATGTATGGGACAGAATCATTAGCAAGTGCTGGCATCTTTTGTGGGCCTAACAGAACTGAGGCCAAGCTATCTGTTCAGAATGAATTTGAATGTACGAGCAGAGAATTACAGTGTGTGTGAGGTGGGGGAGATATGAAAATACCACCCTGTTTGTTAGGCTCTGATTTAGAAGGGAAAGTGGGGGAAAGGAAAGATGACATGGTATTTATTGTTGGGTTGTAGTTTCTTACAATTGACTAAACGGAAGGGAAAGACTACAAATTAGGCACACACTGAAGGGACTTCCTGAGATTCAAAAACTTGGAACCTGCAGGAAGATTTACAAGAGAGAGAAAGGGAGTTAGCAGTGATGGAAGTGATACCCTTCAAGTAAGACCTTTCATAGAGAGGGAGAGGTGAAATATTTACAATTCACCATGCAGACAGGGGCCTTAATAATGCCAATATACGCAACTTACGCTACTGTGGAAATACTCAACATCTGAATTACTTGAGTTGGGAAAGACTTTCAAACAAACCAGGAAAGAGCCTCTCATAGCCTGGCTGGTGAGGCTGTGGGATGTGGGGGTGGCTGGGATTAGTGTGAGTGGTGTGAGACAGGAAAAACTGAACAGTATAACTACCCATCCATCCTTGAGACAAAGGTCACATTAAACTGAGGCAATACAAGGGAAATCAATCCCTGATAGGCTGGCTCATACAAGCCTGTAAGGACACTTTGTTTTCACCATGTGACTATCAGGGACTTAGACAGGACAGGCATTATGGAGGGAACTGGACATATGAGAGGCAGTGCTTGGTGCCCAGTTCACTGGTTTAGAAAGAACTCTGTTTTCATAGAAGAAATTAAATTAGCAGGGCCCTCAGGACTAGTATGAGGCTTACGAGGCTTTGCTCAGCTGTATGGTGGGCTGCAAGCTTCATGGGGTAGGAGATGCTCTGGCAGATCTGAATGAGTTAGGGGGGATTTAAATTGAGTTTGTAAAGTGCTAAAACAAAAGATGATGAGAGATAGCACAACACAGGCAAAAGAGAATGCATTGCCATTGCAGTTCCTGTAACTAGTGTGTATGGGGGGAACCAATCTATCTGAATTGTTTCAAGGCAAATGTAGGAAGATTCCCGTTAAGCCAGAGTTATAAGGTGTAGAGAGCTGCGACGTGCCGCGCCTTAAAGATGGCGCTGGTCTCCGCCTTCCACCAGCCCGACGGTGAGTGCTCTTGGTGGTAAACAAGTCCATATTTGGCTAAGATCGCTGATCTGGCTTGCTTCCGCATACGTGGGCCTCTAAGATAGCACCACGTGGCTTTACTTGATTGGCTGTTCATTTAGTATTTAGCCTGTGGGTTGGGTCTGCCCGGGCATTCGGAAGACTGTTTTCAAGGGACCTGAATAAACTGCTTGAGAAGAGCTTTTGCGAGTTGCGTCGTTCTTGCCGGTCGAGAGGGACGCGACAAAGTGGTGGCCCGTACGGGGAACCAGAAAAGACTCAGAACTCTTGCAGTCAGGGGCAGTGCACTGGTAAGTTCCCGGGATAAATTGGGACAATAAAGTTTCGCGGAAATTGCGAACTAAAGGTAAAGTTTCGCGGGAAGTTGCGAACTAAAGGTAAAGTTTCGCGGAAATTGCGAACTAAAGGTAAAGTTTCGTGGGAAACTGCAAACTGAAAATAAGGTCTCCGGAGGGAGCAATAAGGACCTCGGTAAAGAGGCAATAAGGTCTCCGGAGGGAGCAATAAGGACCTCGGTAAAGAGGCATAAAGGTAAAGTTTCGCGGGAAGTTGCGAACTAAAGGTAAAGTTTTGCGGAAATTGCGAACTATAAGGTCTCCGGGAGGGAGCAATAAGAACCTCGGTAAAGAGGCAATAAGGTCTCCGGGAGGGAGCAATAAGGACCTCGGTAAAGAGGCAATAAGGTCTCCGGGAGGGAGCAATAAAGTTCCGTGATTCGGACGAGTAGAAGACACAACTGGCAGAGCAAGGTGAGGAAAGCAGAGAGTGCCTCACAGAAATGGAGCGAATGCTAGCCTTGCTGGCCTTTATCAGTTGCTGGGATAAGCTTGGGAGAGATCTAGATTTTGCCTGGGAGCAAGGTACATTGCAGGGAGGAGCACGGCCTATTTGGAGACTTGTTCATAGTTGTTTAGAAGATCAGAGATATTGCAAGGCCGTGGAAAAGGGACAAGAGGCATTAGAGCAGTTAAAAGAGGAGCGCTCGGTCAAATCTGGGAAAGATACTTCGGAAGAAGATAGCTCAGAGTCTGAAAAAGTTAGCAAAGGCACTGTAGCTCAGGTGGAAGCTCTTCATCGTTATTACATGACTCCTAGTGACTGGAGGAGCCTGGCACGTGCCTGCCTGTCCTCTGGGCAGTATTTAGATTGGAAGGCTTTCTTGATTGAGTTTGCTAATGAACAAGCTGCTGCTAATTGTGCAGCAGGAAACCCAGCCTGGGATGTGGACATGCTTCTTGGGCAAGGTCGATTTGCTCAACAACAAACTGGGTATCCGGCTCAGGTGTTTGAGCAAATCAATTTAATCGCAACCAGAGCTTGGAAATCATTGCCTAACAAAGGGGAAGTGAATGGCAATCTAACCAAGGTTATTCAGGATCCCCTGGAGCCTTTCTCAGACTTCGTGGCTATAATGGTTGAAGCAGCTGGAAGGGTATTTGGAGACCCTGATTTGGCAATGCCCTTAATTAAACAACTTGTGTATGAGCAATGTACAAAGGAATGTAAAACAGCTATCACCCCTTATAAGAACAAGGGGTTGGAAGCCTGGATGCCTCAGTGCAGACTGCCGCTACCTTGAATAATTTGTCAGCCAATGTAGCCACGGCCTTGGATGTATTGTGACAGGTGGCCCAGATTGGCTGTGAGTGGAAAATGACTGGTTTGTGTGTGACCTCTGTGCCATATCAAAATTATACTGTAGCTGCAAATTTGTCTAAGCAACTCTCTCAGTATCTTACAGGAAAATTAGTCTGGCGAGTTTGATAAGCTGATGCAGAATCTGAGAACTGCCATCGTGCATGTGACCAATGTGTCTCTGGCCTCTTTTTCTGTGGATTGTAAGTAATGGGAGTGCATCCTTAGGTGAAGAAAAGTTAGTATACACTCCAGGCACATGTTTTTATGCCCTATGCTGGAATGCCACAGCCTTTCCTGTGGCTGTGGTGACTAGAATGCCTCGATATGTACCAGTTCCTGTAGAGGCTCCTAATACCATGATGCTATTCAGGTTTAAAAGAGATTTTGGCATCACTACAGCTATTGTTACTGCCATCACTATTGCTGCTGTGGGAGCTACTGCCTCAGCTATTGCCTTGTCTAGTTCTATACAGACTGCCAATGCCCTGAATAACATCTCAGCCACTGTGGCACAGGCATTGGATACTCAGGCCTCTATGAATTCTCATCTCAAAGGAGGTCTTATGATAGTTAATCAACTCATAGATTTAATACAAGAACAGATTGATTCTCTTTGGCAACTAGCACAATTAGGGTGTGAGTGGAAATTGCAAGGTTTGTGTGTTACTTCCGTACAATATCAAAATTATACAAAAGCTGCTAATTTGTCCAGACAGGATTGGTCGGCTGAATTTGAAAATTTGATGAGAGAGCTGAGAGCGACAATCATCCACATCAACTCCACTCGGGTGGATCTGAGCCTGGCTACTGGCTTGACTTCTTGGATACAGACGGCTATGGATCATCTTAAGGAGTGGGCGGGTGTAGGCTCTTTGGCGATACTAATGATGCTAGCCTCTCTGGTTTGCCTATGGTGCATCTATAAAATGAGAGCCACACAAAAGCGTAATGCAGCCATGATTATACAAGCCCTTGTCGCCATTGAGGTGGGCCAGTCCCCTCAGGCATGGCTTGCTGCCGTGAAGTAAATCTTCACTGAGCATAGTCCCTGCCCACTGAGGTATTCGTTCCACGGATATTAGGGTCTGGTAAGTCAGTGACGGAGTTGACGGGTAAGTCTCGGCCACCTAAGACAGGGCAGTCCCGAGTGGGGAGGCTGACCCAGAGACGGGTAAGAGTTTGAGCACCGCCCTCCTACAGGCTCAGGCCCACCGTGAGATCCCCAGATAGGGGGATTACGAAACCTTTCCAGGGACTTCTACCAACTTTAGAAAAAATAAAAAAGGAGGAACTGTAGAGAGCTGCGACGTGCCGCGCCTTAAAGATGGCGCTGGTCTCCGCCTTCCACCAGCCCGACGGTGAGTGCTCTTGGTGGTAAACAAGTCCATATTTGGCTAAGATCGCTGATCTGGCTTGCTTCCGCATACGTGGGCCTCTAAGATAGCACCACGTGGCTTTACTTGATTGGCTGTTCATTTAGTATTTAGCCTGTGGGTTGGGTCTGCCCGGGCATTCGGAAGACTGTTTTCAAGGGACCTGAATAAACTGCTTGAGAAGAGCTTTTGCGAGTTGCGTCATTCTTGCCGGTCGAGAGGGACGCGACAATAAGGGAGAAAAATTAATTGGAAGCCAAATAAATGCCTTGCTAGTAAGCTGTTAGGATGCTTTAACACCAGAGTAACGGTTCATGGCAAACACAAAATGATAAAAAGGAACAGGTGAAAAAGATTAAATTTGACCAGAATCGTAGTCAGGGTTCCATTGCTAGGAAAAGACACCATGACCACAGCAACTCTTGAAAAGAAAAGCATTTAACTGAGGCTGGCTTATAGTTTCAAAGGTTTACTCTATGATCCTCATGGCAGGGAGCATGGTGACACAGAGACAGACATGGTAGCTGAGAGTTCTACATCTGGATTGGCAGGCAGTAGGAAGAGAGAGAGTGACACTGGGCCTGCTGTGGGCTCTTGAAATTCCAAAGCCCATCTCCAGTGACATACTTTCTCCAACAAGGTTACACCTCCTAACCCCTCTCAATTAGTGCCATTCCCAAATGACCATGCATTTAAATATAGGAGCCTACTGGGGACATTCCTATTTAAATCACTACCCCTAGGGTGGGCAGATATTTCTGCAGAGTATGTTGTATACATTTCTCCCCTAAATGAAAGTATACTAGGGGGTGGGGGGTGGAGACTCCTCACTCAGGCTGGGGCTGATTCAGGAGCCAAATGTGGCTGATAAAAAGGCAAAGGCCAGGGCTCTGACTTTGAGCCAGTCAGAACTGAAGATCTGGCTCCAGAAGCAAGCAAGGTAGCCTACAGCGTGACAGCCTTGCTCCCACTTGGGCCTGAGCCAGGCTGAGCAGCACCAGGTGGCTCCACTAAGGTCCTTAGGGGTAGGCAGATACACAGTGGCCCCACAGCACCCCAAGGTGAGGAAGCAGAATATCTCCTAGAAAGTATGGATTATACAAAGCTAGATGGGGAAAGGTCTTCCATCCATACTACAGCTCTTTTGAAGTCACAACTGATACAAGTGATGGGACATTTCTCTTTTGGTGTCGTCCCTTTAGCCATCCAAGATGAACTGGTATAGTTAGCAGAAGGTCTTCAGAAATCATACTCACCTTTTGTAAAAAAGATGTTTTTTGTAATGGAACACTGTTTGGTGTCTTACAGACTATAAAAGCATCCAAAAGAACATTAAAGACAGTACTTAAGAGATGTGGTGAAGGGACCCTTTAAAGGTGGAGCAGGGTACTCCCAGAGCCCTTAAGATAGTTGAATACAAATAGCAGAACCAAGGGATTGGGCTACCTCACTGTGAGCTGCTGGCCAGGTTAGTCCTCAAATCCACAGACCATAAAGGTATTAACACTGCTGTGATTGCACATCAGAACAGAGGGCCAGACCTCTCTCTGAAGGCACCGCCTTTGGCTGCAGGACCAGGAGAAGTCAGGCTGGGACTGAGATAGAGACTCTTCCCTCTTGACTTGTTTTCATAGAGAAAGAGAATTGTCAGCAACAGTTCTGCTTGGCTATAGATCCTGAATGCTATGCTTTTGTTTTTAAACTGGCGTAGGCCATGTGTTTCATTGACTTGAATGAAGCGTTTGTGTAAATATGACCTAAACCTTCAGCTTTCCTTCCTGGAGGACCAGAAACCAAAATCTTTAAGAGTTTAACAAACACATTATTATTTATTGACTAATGTGCCAGGCAGGGAGTAATCAAGTATTATAATAAAATTCATTTAATTTTTCAAAAACCAGATGATACATGAATAGAGTCTCTATTTTATTTTATTTATTTATTTATTTATTTTGGTTTTTCGAGACAGAGTTTCTCTGTGTATTGTTGGCTGTCCTGGACTCACTTTGTAGACCAGGCTGGCCTTGAACTCACAAAGATCCGCCCGCCTCTGCCTCCCAAGTGCTGGGATTAAAGGCGTGCGCCACCACCGCTCGGCTGAGTCTCTATTTTATAAAAAGGGTTAACAAAACTTAAAAAATAAATCAAGACTTCCAAAGCTATCAAATAATAGAATTATCCTCTGGCCTGTTAACCCAGCTCTGATTGGCCTCAAGGCACACTGTTAACCATTGCTTTCAGGATGGCCTAAGCCAGGACACCCCCCCCCCCCCCCCCTCCACACACACACACATACACACACACACACACACTCACACAATTCACACACACATACACACACTCACACACACAATCACACACATACACATACATCCCTCACACACACTCACATACACTCACACTCTCACACACACACTCACACACACATACACACACAGGGGAGGGGGATTAGCGGGGGGATGACTATGGCTGGGGGACAACTATGGCTGGGGACACCTAGAAGCAAAAGATAGAGATGAACCTAATTTTGTCTTATTCCAAACCCTGTACTTTGAAAAGAGCACTCTGCTTATATGTTGAGGTTCTAAGTAAGAGAGTTTTAAAGTTTTCTAGTGACAGATTTAACAAGTATAATGGTAATGTTGAAACCCACTTTACTGCCATTCAACCATCTTCCCAAATGCTCTCATCTCCATACCTACCCATTTCTCCTTTATCTAGACTGTGTCCCCAGCCTTCTAGGAAGCTATGAGTGACATCTGACTGAACTGTGGGTGGCAATGAAGAAGTGGGAAGTGGTGTGCACCCCATTCAGGTTGAACCCTTCATTTCTTCCCTCTCTCTGCTGCTGGTCTGAATACCAGGCCTTGAAAGCCACATGTTGCAGATGGCAGATCCCCCATTAATCAGGGTCACTGAGAGACTGGCGCTTGTAAGGAGTTAAATCAATATAAATTAGATTTAGTAAATATCTAGGTTTCTGATACAGTCTCTTAATCTGGGGCATGAAGATCAACTTGGCTGTGGGCAATTATCTTATCAGCTTATGGACTAAAAACAAGGATGAAGTCAGGTGAAACAAGGAAACACTTTATGAACTAAAAACAAGGTTTATGGCCTGGCATTGTTTTCAGCTGCTAAGTGGCAGAGACCAGATTAAGCTGAAGCCAGGTGGAAGAAGGAGAGATCCTATTTAAGGACAAGTGGATGAGCCGGTGGGGCCCCATGCTAGAGAGCTCCAAAGCTAGCGAGTCCTCACACTAGAAAGGACAATGTATCCTCTGATGGAGAAAGTGCTGGTGGACTGATGGCCAGATCTCCCTGAGGCAGAAAGAAGCTGGTGAGCAGAGAAAGCCTCAGCAAGACAGCAAAAGGCCAGGGACTAAACCCTGTGGCTCAATTTTTGCCTAGAGGAGTTTAACCTGTCCGAACAGTGGCCTGAACGAAACTGTGGCCAGCTTTAAAGACTGATACAGAGTGGTAGAGTTGCTGATACAAAGGAAATAATTTGGCTTACAGATTGCTGAGGTCTCCCAGAGAGAAGAAAGCCTCAAGCTATATTATTTAAGGTGAAGTCGCCATAGCCAATTTACCCTGATGGATCTACGTCTGAGATATTCCAGAAGAAAGACTGCTAAGTGCATTAAAGGGTCTACCCCAGAGACTGTGTTCCTGATGACTGAGGACCTGCCCCAGAGACTGTATCCTTCTAAAAGGTTATGAAAATAGTTGTAATAGTTATCAATAGGTTTAGTGGTTAGGTAATAGGGGTTGTAGTCATTCTTAGGGTGAGTAGTTAAGTGTTTATATTTGTTATAAGTAAATATAGTTACCAATAAATAATTGTTGAGTAATTTAAATTTTAAAAAGTTTGGTTTCAGGCGCTGAACACCCATGACCTTTTTCCCTACCAGCTAGCCTTTGTTTGAAGTAGGGAAATCTATTTTCTTAAGTGATGGACATATCTCAATTAATACTTTCTCCTCCTGGATCTGAAAGTATAAAGAAAAGGCTCCTGGCTAAGGCAGGCCTTGTTTCAAGGCACTCTGAAGTTCTGATGCCTGCTTAGCAACCTTACTTCCCTGTAGATAATTTGGGACTTTTGACTGTCATTCCAGGAACCTTATCAGCAAAATAATTTGCTTTGTGCTTAGAGATGAAATGATGACTACGAGGCCTTCTCCCACTCTGGCTTGAAGAGGTCATGTAACTACTTCTTTGTGGCTTTGGGCCGTGCTCTTCTTCCTTCTTTTGTTTATGCCTAATTTTCCATTATCATGGCTCTTGTGAGTGTGGCAGAGAGGGCTCATACTTGAAATTTTTTCAGAGAACTTGAAGACCTGCTGATGCAAGACTGAGGCCAAACATGCCCAAGGAAGATGCTTACCTGTCACCTGTCGTCACCTGTCAGTCAGGGAAACGCAATCAGTGCAAGCAGAGGGGGCCCTAGAACACTGGACCAGGACCAGAGTGAGGGGAGCATGGTGCCAGAGTTCCTGACTGAAGGAATTGGGCTCAGGTATTCACCAGGGATCATGGGAAAGGGCCTCCCGGGTTCATGCTTTGTTGTAAGAAATGTCTGTCTATGCTTGCTCAGATAATCAGAGACAGAGAGATCTCTTTCATTTTGAACTATTTCCATCTTAGTTCATACTACATTATAGCTCACTAAAAGTGTATTAGTTCATCATCCATCCCATATAGTCCATTTCATTAGACAAAAGGCATACCTAACATTTTTGCTACACCAGCCTCGTTTTCTTGACAGACATATGGAAATGTTGTCATTGGTTTCTGTGGAACTGCATGCACCTTTTCACTTTTAAGCATCCTTCTTCTAACTAAGAGAGTTTTCTAGGTGCCAGTTTGCTATTTCAGGGTTTTTAATAAATACGCAAATCTTACCCCCTTGCCCATACTTTGTTCTGGGCCCTGAGGCTATGCCTTACTTTGAGATTATTGGCTCTCTGGGGAGACTAAAAATGTGAAATAATTTTATATTTCAATGCAGTGAGTCCCAGTTTCTCTGTTTCCTTTAAACTCTGCTTGAAGACAGAGAGTGGCCTCTTAGCTCCTCTCCATGGCAGTGGAAGGCACCGTCTTGGATGAGTCAAGAGCTTTCTGTGGCAAGGCCCACTCAGGCTGACCTGAATTTAGAAGAATGAAGAATTTCCTAAATCAACACTCTCTGAACAAGCCAAATTTAACTCTAATGGGCAGATTTACTGACACAAATGAACCCAAGACAGGATGATGCCTGCCTCTAAAGGAACAAGGCAGTGACTTCTGGGGCAGCCCTGAGGCTTGGGGTAAGGGCAGATTTTCTTCTTAAGCCCTGGGACATGGGCAGAGTTTGGAGGGCCTTTGTTTTTAGTGAGGAAGGAGCTTATGACACAGGACATGTTGTGTGACACAGCCACTGCTGGAAGGGAGATGCCACTGGTTTCAACACAGGGCAATGTTTCCCTTCTCGCAACAAACAAATGATGTCCTTTCCTTCCCCCACCATGATGCCACCATTACTTGGGGCATCTTTATGGGCCTCTTTATGACACAGAGCAGGACTGACCAGAACAGTAGGCAGTACCTCCAAACCATCTGAAATCCTGCTGCCTAGCTTCTTATCCTACATAGCCCCACCCCTGCCCCCACCACAAGTACAGCCTGTGCTTCAGGATAGGGATCTAGTCACTGACCAGCAAGGAAATTCAGAAAAACCTGAAGAAAACAGAAAGCCAGTCAAAATTCTTCCAACAGAAATAGTCACTGCTTTCTTTTGAGGGGCTCCTAGGAACTCTCTCTCAGCATTATAATCCCATGATCCTCCTCATCCCTGGGGGAATGGAACCTGCTGCTCCATTTCGGGCTTCTCTAGGACATGTTTCTTTGTCAATAAACACAAAAGGACTTCAGGGCCTTCTTTCTTGCAACCTTGCCCAGCTAGCTATGCTGGCTTCCTGACATCATTAATGAAGGTAAAGACCCTCGGGTCATCTCAGGGCTGGAGCCAAAGAGTGGTCACCACTGACCAGAGGTTGCTCAGTCTTCTCCATCACAACTTTCCCTCTGTGGCAAAGAGCCTCTGATGAAAGACTGGAGAAACACTAAGAAGCCCCAGAGGGAATTACTTTTGGCTCCTTGGCTGGCCTATCTGGGGACCTCTTTGCCGGATTCTTGGGCTGTCTCACTATCTAGCACTTTGAATTTCTGGCCAAGCTACTTTGCAAGCACTTTCTATGAGAGTTCAAAATATTCACAACAAAACACTATTAAAACAAACAACAACATCAACCAAAGCAGTGAATGTGGTCTTGGACCCAAGGACCCTGGCTAAAGGAGATGTGTGGATTTTCAGGCAGGAGGGACAGAGCCTGCTGGTAGTCTGTGTCAGCACCTGTACTGGAGTGTGCCTCCTAGTGGGGCCTGAACCCTTGCCAGTGTTTAGTTCTCAAACAACAGTTCTGCATTTCCAAATCTGTGCTTCTCTTAAAGCTTTGGTTTTGGTCTTCCTCGAGGATATAAATATGAATGCAGCCTCTCCACTCGGCACTATTGATTGACATGTGAGCTGGGTCATTTCCTGTTATTTGGGGGTTATCAAGAGCATTGTATGGATTTTGGAGGCATCCAGGTCTCTACCAGCTGGATGCTGATAGTATCCCCTCAGCAACAATTCAAAGTATCTTCAGACATTGCCAAATGTCCCTGTAAGTAGTATAGCCTTGACAAAGTGCCACCTGCTAAGAGTTCAGAGAAGGGAGCATCAAAGCCAGACCAACTCAGGTTCACGTCCCGACACTGTTTGACCCGAGCCATTATGTGAGCATTTGTTCCTCAGTTTTGTCAACTTTATAATGGGAGAAATAACATAGCTACCACAGGGGGGCAATGAAAAGACCAAATTTCATAAGGCAAATTAATTAGTCAGCAAATCCTCAGCAAATTATACAATTTTTGTGTTCACAGAGATCTTTAAGAGAATTGACACCAACATCTCCATTCTCCAGAAGGGAGAATAGTTTAAAAAAAATTGTTGAAATGCAGATTTATTTATTAATCTTTAAAGATTTATTTTATTTTATACATATGAGTGTTTTGCCTGTGTGCCTGTCTGTGAACCACATGGTGCACCTGGAAGGTCAGAAGAGGGCTTTGGATCCACTGGGACTGGAGTTACAGATGGTTGTGAGCCACCAGGTAGATGCTGGGAACCAAACCTGGGTTCTCTACAAGAGCAGTCAGTGCTCTTAATTACTGAGTCATCTCTCTTAGCCTCCTCACTTTAGATGTGTATTTCTTTCTTTCCTTAAACTAATCAGTGTGCACATATGTGCCATTAGTAGAGGAGAAAAGGGAATCTGGAGGTATGGGCTTTAATGTGGGTGTGGGGAACCGAACTCTTCAAGTTTTGGTTGTGAGCCTTCGCCTTTAAGGGCAGAGCTATGTTTCCAACCCCTTGTTTTTTCTACCTGTGCATTCAGTCGCTGTGTATTATTTCAGAGCCTTGCCCTCCCATCCTAGGACAATAGACTTGCTTATTTGTCCTTTTCAACCCACTAGTTTTTGTTTCTTCAGTTTCTAAGCTACCCTGGTAGATGGAATAACCCCTGGACATTTTGAATTGGTACATCTCCATGAAGGGTTACTTTACCGTTATGCAATGTCCTTTTTATGGTAAGGTGCATTTACTAAAAATCTTTGTGTGTGTGGTGCTGGGAGATCAAACTCAGAGCCCTGTGCACACTAGACAAGTGCTCTAGTACGGAGCTGAACTATGTTCATTGAGGCAAAAATCAACACACTTTATTAATAGGGCTATTTCTAAAGCTTTGTGCCTAAGGGAAGGTATCATTTTTTGTACTCCTCCTCCCAGGTTTGATGGATGAGGGAAGCCTTGTGCTATGAAAGCCGTATGCTGATATATAACAAGACAGACGGAGGTGGCACTGGATCCTAACTGTGCCCCCAGGTTGCACAAATGATTTAACCCTCTGGGGCCTCAGTTTCATGCAGCGTAGTAGAGAGCTGCAGAGCCCACAGTACTGAGACAATTACACCAGTGTGCTGACCTGGTGGGTGCTCTGTGGCTGTTTACTTCTTTTTCTTTTAACAGATTTTTATGCCTGGAGATGTGAAGCCAACTGGAACCTCCCTGCCATAGAAGACTCCCGGGCCCTACACACATTATTTATCTCTTATGACAACCTGTGCAGCTAAGACTCATTTCTGTGTAAGTAATTTGTGGGAGCCTGCCTAGGCAGCACATCTTTTTGCAGATACTGACGTTCAAGAAGGCAATGAGCAATGTCGGGGAGTAGAGGCATTTGGGTTGAAGAATATCTTTGTATACACGGCTTCTGAAGCCTATAATTGATGTCTTAAACTACAGTATATAATTTGGCATGACAGACTTCTTTTGTGTTAATAAGAAGTTACTCAATAATTCATTTCCTAGTCTACTCCCTGTGAATCATAATAAAGTAATGCGGTTTTAATGAGGCTGTAATATGCTTTTCCAAGGGAATTGCACAATGCTGTAACAATTAATGTACCATGCTTTTAAGGCACGATTGCCTCAAGAATGAGTGTGCCTTGCAACTAAAAGTGATGATGCTCTCAGAGCCCGGGATGCTCCCCAAACACTAGCTACACAGCTGCTGAAGAATATGGAGACAAGTGGGATGCATACTGAGAACAAACACAAATCTCACATGCTGGCCATATGAGAGGGAACAGCGATCTCCTTTCTCTGAAAACTACCGTTCACTAAGGAAGAAATAAAACAAAGAAAAATATGGACGGTTTCAGCACTAATTGCCTTAAATGCAGTAACTAACCCGTTCCAGGTGCTCAATGCTAGCCCGCTGCTCTGTGGGCTCTTTGTTCATTTTAATGGGACTAATTTTGTTTTGATGTTAATTGTCCTTTAACATCTTGTTTAATCATGCAAGATGCCCACATATGTCTTGAAAGGAGAGAAAATTCTAAACAGAAAACCAAACAAAACTTTGTTTTCCCTGAGAATATAAGTACTTTCCTAGACACCAGTAATAAAGACTTAGCATTCTCTAAGAGACATGATTTTCTCATATGCACATCGTAAGAGTTAGCAAGCAGGAGGGCCGATGACACTAACACTGGTTCAAACCAGTAAGCATTAAAGCAACTGTGTTGCCAGTGCAAAACAAGATGCCAGAGGCTGTAAGGACATAATGTTGGACAAATGCTTCCAGACTCTCAGAGAAAACACACATTCATATACAAATATATCCACAGATGGAGTCCCATGAGAGTTGCCATGATGCATTCAAGAAATATAACCTTTATATAAATTATGCTTTATGCTCTATAAAATACTTTTTATGTACATTGATTTATTTGGATCCTACAAAAATTCCAAGAAGTGTATACATATTATTATCCTGATTTTGCAAGTGAGTAAATCGTGGTTCAGTGTTGTGGGCCACAACAAGTTTGTACAGCAAATATCAGGAGCCAGGTTCTAAGTCAAAGGACTGTCAGCGTGGTTGTCCTTTTCATATATACATGAAAGAGCTGAGAATTCCTGCGCTTTCCTTAAGTAACAGAGTTGTGGACTCAATATTGGTGTTATCACCAAATGAACAGAAATTTTAATTCCCAAGGAAGAGATCCTCATCAGGAACTAACTCTTCCCCAGCTAGCTCCTTGACCTTGGTCCTCCCAGCCTCCAAGAGTATAAAAGTGGTATCTTCTGTTTAAGTTGACCAGTCTCTGATATTTTGTTATGATAGCCAGAGCTGATTATAAGACAAACATTAAACCCAACCACAGGTGGATTTGGCCTGTCAGTCAGGGAAGGTTGGCCTGCCTGGGTCACATCTAGATCATTCACTGCCTGCCCAAGCTATGAAGTAAAATTCCTGGTCGTGGTGTATGAGGCTCTATCACTGTCAGCTCTTTCTAAATTCTTTGGCCTTGTGTTTGCTGATCCTAATCTTGAACTTTCACAACACAGTGTACTTGAAGTTTCCTATGTGCAATGCCATCCTTTCTCACCTTTGCCTGAGTAGTATCTTCTGTCTGGCCAAAGGTGAACTGAGCTTTTACTAAAAGAGTGTGGTGGTATCATGAGGAATGGACACTTTAGGACTGCCTCCCGAGGCATCCTAAAGTGTCCTTGACCTGTGTCCACAGCTACATTTGTTATGGTGTGAAAGCGCACAGAGTAAGAGAGCAAGCCTCTGCCCTCCCCTCATTTTCCCACTCTGTGCCACAGCCAATTAGCATCCTTCACTGATATTTTTTTCCTTCTTTGTGGAAGAAGCGGCTGCTGTTAGTACAGCACCCTTCACAGGTGGGCCTCAGTTGTCCCACCTGGCTCAGTGAAAACTGCTGGGGATGTTGGAATGGCAGTCTCTTGTCTTTTCCCAAGCTAGCCATGACCAACCTAACCTAAGTTCTTCCTATCTTAAACCTGATCATTGCACAACACAGTGTTCACACACAGTAAACAATGGCTCCATTTTCTTATTTCTTCAGGCCAAACCTTTTGGATTAGTCTGGACTACCCAATCTTTCTCACAACCAACATTTAAGTTATCAGCAAATTTTGTAAACTTCACATTAAAGTCATTTGCCCACTCTCTCTCTCTCTCTCTATCCTCATTTCTGTAGCCCTTTTTCTTTCACTGGGCCCCTAAGTTACCTCATGTCTCTTCTCTTTAGTCTATTCTTTACACAAGAGCAATGTCTTTAAAGTCATGTTAGGTTATAGCCTATCTCAGCCCAAAGCATCCCAAGCTTTTCATGTTACTTGGAGTTTGATTAAAACCATTATTATTAATAGTATTAGTAGTAATAATAGCACAAGGTGTATGTGTGTGTGCACCACTGTGAACATATCTAGGGTAATGACTCACTATGAAGTCTCCTGCAGGTTCCAGTGATTAGATCCGGGTCTCCAGGTTTACACTGTTGGATAGTGTGGTGGTTTGGTGGTTTGAATAAAAATGGTCCCCATAAGTCCACAAGGAGTGGCACTATTAGGAGGTGTGGCCTTGTTGGAGTAGGTGTGGCTTGGTTGAAGGAAGTGTGTCACTAGTAGTGTGCTTTGTGGTCTCAGAAGCTCAAACCCAGGCTCAGTAGCTCACTGTCACTTCCTGCTGCCTGCAGATCCAGATGCACAACTCTCAGCTCTCTCTCCAGTGCCATGTCTGCCTGTGTGCCACCATGACAATAATAGAGTAAAACCTCAGAACTATAAGCCAGACCCAAATTAAATGTTTTCCTTTCTGAGAGTTGCCATGGTAATGGTGTCTCTTCACCGCAATAAAACACTAACTCAGACAGAAATGCCAGGGAGTAGGGTATTTCTGTGATAGGCCTGACCATGCTTTTATTTGGAGGATTGTGGACTTTGGGACTTTGGATTAGAAAAACAGTTGGAAGCTTTAAGTGGGGTTTAATGGGTCATACTAGTAGGAACAGGGAGGAGAGTGGTGCTGAGGGTGATTTGAACTGTGGAGGCCTAGCACAAGGCCTAGCACAAAGGTTTCAGAGCAGAATATTTGTATGTGGTCTAGAGACCATTTTTGTGATATTTTAGCTAAGGATGTGGCTGCTTTTTGCTTTGTCTGACCCAAAAGTCTGCCTGAGGCTAAATTGAAGAGTTATGGATCAATGGCATTGGCAGAGGAAATTTCAAAACAGCCTAATATTGACTCTGTTGTGTGGTTATTAGTGTTCACTCTTATGAAGATCTATAATGAAAAGGAGCCAGCTGAGCAAGGAAAAATGCATGCAGATCCAGATGTACAACTCTCAGCTACCACTCCAGCACCATGTCTGCCTGTGGGCGACCATGACAATAATAGACTAAAACCTCTGAACTGTAAGCCAGCCTCTTACAGTTCAAGGAGAAAAGGGGCACCAGGAAGTGGAAGGGAGCTAAGTCCAGTGTTCAAGGAGATAAACAGATTAAAGAAAATCCTGATATCAAATAGAATCAAGGTAATGGTGACTAGGGCAAGATCCTACCCAGTTAATCTCCTAACTTGTAAAAAAGAAATCAAAGAAAAATTTAGATCTGGGTAAGGTGGTATACACCTTTAATCCCGGCACTCAGAAAGCAGAGGCTGGTGGATCTTTGGGCTTGAGGGCAGACCAATCTATAGAATGAGTTCCAGGACAGCCAAGCTTAGATAGTGAAGGAAACCATCAAAAACAGAAAGCTGGTGAAGATACATTTGAATGAGGTGGCCATGTTCCAGCCCCAAAAAGCAACAGAACTTGACATCTTCAGCTATGTGGTTCTGGGTTTAGAGTCAAGGATACAAGAAAGGGGATATGGAATCTAGCTCCGTGACTAATGGAAGCTGCTGAGCACAGGTGTGTGGCAGGGGTACCCCTGCATGGAGGCCCAGAGAGGCCATTATGTGAAGACATGAAGGTGAAACCTGGATTGCCTTGGAGACCCCAAGATGTTGGAGGTGCCAGAGCTGTGGGGTATCTGCTGAGGAAAGCTGCTGTCAAGAATTTGAACCAGCCCAAGTGTATTGTAGTCAACAAAGATGAAAGAAGGTGGATATCTGAAGAGCATTTTGACATCAGATATGGAGATGTGGAGTTTGGAGTTTGCCCAGCTGGTTTCAGTCTTGTGTTGGTCCAGTATTTCCTCACTATGCTCTTTTTTGGAATTTTAATGTGTATCCTGTGCTAATTATAGTATATAATATATACATAATTATATATTCTGATATTATATGTTGGAAGTATGTGATCTGCTTTTTATTTTGATTTTACAGGGGATTACTGTTAAGAGATTGCATCACTCTCAGAAGAGACTTTGAACTTTGAACTTTTAAACAGTGCCAGACTATGGAGACTTTTGAAGTTGGACTAAATGCATTTTGCATTGTGACATGGCTACAAGTCTATAGGGGCCAGGGAATGGAATGTGGTAGTTTAAATAAAAATGGCCCCCCATAGGTCCATAGGGAATGGCACTATTAGGTGGTGTGGCCTTGTTGGAGAAAGTATGTCACTAGGAGGTTGGCTTTAAGGTCTCAGAAGCTCAAACCCAGGCTCAGTGGCTCCCTGTCAATTCCTGCTGCCTGTGGATCCAGATGTAGAACTCTCAGCTACTTCTCCAGCACCATGTCTGCCTGCCTACTGGCATACAAACAAGACCCAATTAAATGTCTCTTTACAGCAGTAAAACCCTAAGGTGGCAAGTGCTTTTACCTGCTGAGCCATCCTTCTAACTCTAAAACCAGTCTCTACACGGCTTTCCCATGCCCTGGCTCAAACCTATTGCCGCTCTCCCTTTTTGTTCTTCCTTTCCCCACCATACTAGTCTTCCCTCTGTTCTGAACCCAGTAGTCTGGTTCCCTCTCCAGGTTATTGAAAGCTTGTATCTGAAGCAGGGAGGTGAGTTCCTTAGACATTTATGTGGCCTCCATTCACAGTTTGTTTTGTGGCTATAAGGAGCTTCCTTATAGGCTGGAGAGACGGCTCAGTGCTTAAGAGCAATGGTTGCTCTTGCAGAGGATCTGGGTTGATTCCCAGCACCCACATGGCAGTTCACAACAGACTGTAACTTCAGTTCCAGAGGATCCAATGCTGTCTTCTGGCCTCTGTGCACCAGGGATGCATATGATGTACATACACACATGCAGGCAAAACAGTCATGCACATAAAGTAAAAGTAAATAAAATATTCTTTTAAAAAGAGGCTTCCAGTGCTCTCTCTCTCTCCTTACATCTTTCACCACCCTGTAATGTATATTTATACTAAAGATATAACCAAAGTATAGTTTCACAAATTATGTGGTATATTGTCATACAGGGGGTCTCCTCACTTTGTCTCCCAATGGTTAAAGACAGAGAGGATCCAGAGGACAAATCAGAGAGGGAACACACATCATAGATGAGAGACACCAATCATAGAGTGACTGTGGTATAATCTTCTTGGGATCTTAGTCTTAAAATCTGACTGAGAGTTAGGGTAAAAACAAAGAAAAGTCTAAGTGAACTTTGAGATAGAGCTCACTACCAAAGGTTCTCTGGAGAGGTGACTTAACACCAGATCTGCAAAGTCATGGCATGTTCTGTACCTGGGGTGGTGACATTGTTGGTGGTCAAGGTTTCAATATTCTAAATATGAGAGGTGTGGCCCTCTTTCAGGCTAAGATGACACTCAACCTGTCAGGGCCTGAGCTATTGGTGTCTGTCAAGCTTGTAGCCTTCTCTTGTGGCAGTTTGGAGTCCAGCCACTGAGATCAGCACCTCATAGTGAGTCCCAAAAGGTATGATGTTACATTCTCATGGAAAGGTGTGGAAGACATTAAGTTCTTATCATCACAGGAAAACATGCCTGAAACCGAACTTTTAAATTATTATTTAACACTTATTTATTTACT
>CAJQZJ010001058.1:1393442-1452580 GCA_907164525.1 Lophiomys imhausi
ATTCACTAAATCTAACTTATATTAACCTATCAGCCCCTTCACATGCCACTCACCCACAGCGCAAACTCTGTTAGCATCTAAACTAATTTCAAAGCCACGTAACAGCACTGGGCATAACTCAGTGTTAACTGCATGCTCAGCATGGTGGAAGCCCTGAGTTCTACTCCAGAACCAGGGGAAAAAGAAAGGTACATGACACATCATTACCTAGTTGTGTGTATTTTTTTCTTCACAGTACTTATTACTGGCTTCCTATTATCATGTGATACATTTTTTGTTACTATATTTATTACCTCAAAAGCAAAGTTACTTCTTGTGTGGAGACTTCTTTTTTTTTTTTAACATTGAAGAATCTCCTGGAGCTGGAATGGTATCTGCATGTGAGAGGCACTTATGTGTTGAATGGATCAATGAGTTGATCCCACTGGAAAAAAAAAATTAAAACTTAGCAATACTTAGTGATGGAAAGGATTTGATGAATTCACCAAAATCTGTTGAAGGATACATTGAGATGACACTTTAAAGAGCTATCTGGGTCTTTTAAATATAGTAAAAGATAAATACAAATATCTCTTTGGCTCAAGTACCTCCGTTTCTCTTTCCTATAGCTTCACTATTTCACAAGGGCACACAGCCGTGACTAGTTATGAAAGTATTTTTATGTTTTAGACATCATTTCACATAGCTCAGCCTGGCTTCAGGCTTGCTGTGTGCTGAGGATAGTTTCAAACTCCTGATCCTACTACCTCTTCCTCCCAAGTTCTAGGACTATGGGTGTATGCCACCGTACCTGGTATAAACAGAATTGGGATAAAACCCAAGGATCTGTGCATGTTGGACAAGTGCTCTACCAACTGGGCTACTCCTTTACCCTGGAGGTTTTTTTTTTTTTTTATAGGAGTAAAATAAATCAAAACAACATTAATAACCATCAATAGGGAGACAGTCAAATTGACTTTCATGCCTTGGAAAAGACCCTTGAAAGCCAACAGAGCAGGTCTCTGTGGGTACAGCCTGGACATGCCATAGGGAATGGAAAGCGTAGGTTACAGAGTGTGTGACTGGGATGCCCTTCAGAGTTTTTCAAAGATAGCATCATATATAGCTGAGGGACCCATGCCTGCGCTCACTAGATGGTACTTGTTTTTCTGATTACCTTTGGCAGAGGTGTGAACGTGACTTTGCTTTCAGACCCAACCACCTCTGTGCTGTTTGAACATTTCTGTCATATATTATCTAAAAATTACCCTTAAAGGCCACATTTCTCAGCAAGCCTAGAAGCAATAATGATAGATGTGAAAACTTGGTTTAAACATTAGCTTGGCAGCATGCTAGCGATACACTGTTAACAATTTATTCTCTGTAGAACTCACATCCATCACTTGCTGATCTAACTCCCACCTGGTTGTACAGTGGGGACCTCTCTCCACACTGATGCACATAGAAGAGTGGCCAATAACAGAATAGATGGGATTCTTGATAAAAGGTTCCCAGAATGGAGTTTTGTGTCATTTAATATCGACATTAACAAACTCCATAAAACATCTCCCTCTTTATACCCAGGATTTGAACCAGACATCTCTGAGATTACTACAATTTATTCTATCTACCCATCCTTCCCAATCAATGTTACTTTAATTTGAGAGATATTAGCGCTTCAAATGTTAGAAAGCTTTCCCCACAGTCAAGTTCCTGAGGGCCAGTTGGGCATGCCACTTTTCAGAATTAGTGCTAAGACCTTGGACCTTGATCTGCAAAACAATAAATAAGAATGACCACAGTGGAATAGAACATTTCATGCAAAGTTGCAGAAAGAGTTCTGGGTCATACAGAGTCAAGAAAGTAACAGACAGGAGTTCTACTAGCCCTTGATCCCAGATCTCTCTGTGCTCACCAACCTCGCTGTGCCACAGCTCTGCTTCACCTGTCTTTCTTAGGGTTTTTATTGTTGTGGTAAAACACCATTACCAAAAGCAACTTGGGGAGAAAAGGGTTTATTTCACCTTACAACTCTTAGGTCACACTCCATTCCTGAGGGAAGACAGGGCTGAAACTCAAGGCAGGAACTGAAGCAGAGGCCGTAGAGGAGCCATGCTTTTCTGGCTTGCTCCTCATGGCTTTCTCAGTTGATTTCTTATGCAACTCAGGACTGTCTGCTCAGGGATAGTACCACCTCCCATATGCTGGGACCACCCACATCCGTCTTTAATCAAGAAAATGCAGTGCAGACTTGCCTATAGGCATTTTCTCAATTGAAAGTCCCTCTTCTCAAATGACTCTAGCTGTGTCAAACTGACAGAAAACTAACAAAAACAAACAAACAAACAAAAAAACCTACCCTAAATGCTGTTACCAACTGATTTCCTCCTTCTCAAGATCTATGGGGTCCATTTCTCATTTAATTCAGGAGATTCGTTCTTTGACAACATTTACTCCAGCATATCCATTCTCTGTTGTAATGGTCCCTCTCATATGCAAAACTCAGGGAGGCTTGAGAATGTCATGCTCAAAGCTTCTATAGTTTGATTCCATAGTTTTGCTGTAAGATAAAGGACAGACTCTGTTAGAGTTTAAGAGACCTGGGTTCAAGTTTAAACTGTAACTAACTTGTATGGATTTCTTAACCACTTTCAGTTCTAATTTTCTCTTTTTGTGAAATGGATTAGTCATGATGGCTGCCTCTCAAGGTTACTGAGATACTCAAATGACTCAGTGCTCTGAAAGCTGGTTAAGCATTAAGCACCGTAAACTATACTAATAACACTAATATTTATGGAGTACTTCTAAGGATAGAAACCTGACCGTTACCTAGGAGACCCGTTACCGTACTCACTTCAAGAACTGAGATACATTAGGCCTAACTCTTGCATCATACTGAAAAAGATGGTGGCAGGACCAAGGTCTGAACAATGGATGTCCCCAGAGCCCAATGACTGGGATATCTGTGTGTCGCGTCCCCCTCGACCAGCAAGAAAGACGCAACTCGCAAAAGCTCTTCTCAAGCAGTTTATTCAGGTCCCTTGAAAACAGTCTTCCGAATAATGGGGCAGACCCAACCCACAGGCTAAATACTATATGAACAGCCAGTCAAGTAAAGCCACGTGGTGCTATCTTAGAGGCCCACGTATGCGGAGGCAAGCCAGATCAGCGGTCCCAACCAAACATGGACCTGTTCACCACTGAGAGCGCTCACCGTCAGGCTGGTGGAAGGTGGAAACCGGCGCCATCTTTAGGGTGCGGCACGTCGCAGCTCTCTACAGTTCCTCCTTTTTTATTTTTTCTAAAGTTGGTAGAAGTCCCTGGAAAGGCTTCGTAATCCCCATATCTGGGGATCTCACAGTGGGCCTGAGCCTGTAGGAGGGCGGTGCTCAAACTCTTACCCGTCTCTCGGTCAGCCTCCCCACTCGGGACTGCCCTGTCTTAGGTGGCCGAGACTTACCCGTCTACTCCGTCATTGACTTGCCAGACCCTAATATCCGTGGAACGAATACCTCAGTGGGCAGGGACTATGCTCAGTGAAGATTTAAGGCTTCATGGCAGCGAGCCATGCCTGAGGGGACTGGCCTGCCTCAATGGCGACAAGGGCCTGTATAATCATGGCTGCATTATGCTTCTGTGTGGCTCACATCTTGTAGATGCACCATAGGCAAACCAGAGAGGCTATTATCATCAGTATCACCAAAGAGCATACGCCCGCCCACTCCTTAAGATGATCCATAGCTGCCTGTATCCAGGAAGTCAAACCATTAGCCAGACTCAGATCCTCCCGAGTGGAGTTGATGTGAACGATTATCGCTCTCAGCTCTCTCATCTTATTTTCAAAATCAGCCGACCAATCCTGTAAGAGGAGCTCTGACAATTGCTTAGACAGATTAGCAGCCTTTGTAAAATTTTGATACCGCACCGAAGTAACACACAAACCCTGTATTTTCCACTCACACCCCAACTGTGCTAGTTGCCAAAGAGAATCAATCTGTTTTTGTATTAAATCTATGCGTTGATTAACTATCATAAGGCCTCCTTTGAGATGAGAATTCATAGAGGTCTGAGTATCCAATGCCTGTGCTACATTGGCTGAGATGTTATTCAGGGCATTGGCAGTCTGTATAGAACTAGACAAGGCAATAGCTGAGGCAGTAGCCCCCACAGCAGCAACAGTGATGGCAGTAATAGCTGCAGTGATGCCAAAATCTCTTTTAAGCCTGAATAGCATCATGGTATTAGGGGCCTCTACAGGAACTGGTACATATCGAGACATTCTAGTCACCACAGCCACAGGAAAGGCTGTGGCATTCCAGCACAGGGCATAAAAGCATGTGTCCGGAGTGGATACTAACTTTTCTTCACCCAAGGATGCACTCCCATTACTTACAATCCACAGAAAAGGAGGCCAGAGACACATTGGTGAGGCTGAAAAGGTCTTATTGCGGTAAGAATGAAATGAAGAATTCCAAGTACCAGAGCCACTACCACTAGAAAAATCCATATTGGTAGCAGACCCTAGGGAAAAACTACCTCTTTGATAAATTCCTCCCCCAAGCATAAGTATAGGTCCCAAATCCATACAGCTACCATTTGCTCCACACAAAAGCCATAAATCAAAAGGATTGGTGGCAGTCTGTTGAGGATCCCTAGTAGATATATCAAGCATCTGATCTTTGATATGTATGTAAAGGACATTGTAATGACCCCATGCCCAGTAGCCAACCAGGCTGGTGCCATACCCGTCTGGTATCTTGTTCTCGGAGATGGGAAACTAGGATACCAACCCATATGCAATCAAACATGCCCTTCTTGAAATCACTAGAAGCTGACCCCAAGTGCAGTGCTTAGCCTCGCATCCTGAGCGTGATGATAGCTTAGTCCTTTAGGACAGTCAACCAAGCTTGTGTCTGTCTAGCCTCCAAGGCAGCAAAGGCTTGCACCAGCATGGCATTACTTCTCTTCTGTGAAATCCTCATCTTACAGATACACCATAGGGCAATGAAACTGACTAGGAAGAGCATGCCTCCTAGGGCACCCATTCCCGCCCATTCCTTCAGATGATTCATGGCTCGGAGGATCCATGTTGACAGTCCTTCAGCAACAGAGACATCAACCCGGGTGGAATTCACATGCACGATGGCAGTTCTCAGATTCTGTATCAGCTTATCAAACTCGCCAGACCAATTTCCTGTAAGATACTGAGAGAGTTGCTTAGACAAATTTGCAGCTACAGTATAATTTTGATATGGCACAGAGGTCACACACAAACCAGTCATTTTCCACTCACAGCCAATCTGGGCCACCTGCCACAATACATCCAAGGCCGTGGCTACATTGGCTGACAAATTATTCAAGGTAGCGGCAGTCTGCACTGAGGCATCCAGGCTTCCAACCCCTTGTTCTTATAAGGGGTGATAGCTGCTTTACACTCCTTTGTACATTGCTCATACACAAGTTGTTTAATTAAGGGCATTGCCAAATCAGGGTCTCCAAATACCCTTCCAGCAGCCTCAACCATTCTAGCCACAAAGTCTGAGAAAGGCTCCAGGGGATCCTGAATAATCTTGGTTAGATTGCCATTCACTTCCCCTTTGTTAGGCAATGATTTCCAAGCTCTGGTTGCGATTAAATTGATTTGCTCAAACACCTGAGCCGGATACCCATTTTTTTGTTGAGCATATCGACCTTGCCCAAGAAGCATGTCCACATCCCAGGCTGGGTTTCCTGCTGCACGATTAGCAGCAGCTTGTTCATTAGCAAACTCAATCAAGAAAGCCTTCCAATCTAAATACTGCCCAGAGGACAAGCAGGCACATGCCAGGCTCATCCAGTCACTAGGAGTCATGCAATAACGATGAAGAGCTTCCACCTGAGCTACAGTGAAAGCAGCATTAATCCCATAAGTGCAGACAGACTCAGCAAGTGCTTTAATTACCTCAAAATCGAGGGGTTCATGATAACAATTTCCCCCTCCATCCTGAAAGACAGGGTAGTACAGCTCATGTCTCACTTCCCTCCAGACATTTGGACAGAATGACCGCCCACTAGGACCACTCAGAGGGGAAGTCTCATTATATGAAGACGGCGCCAACACAGGCTGCCCTGGAGCTGAGGGTTCTATACGGGTGGAGTCAGAACTCTTCCTCAAAGATGACTTCTCCATTTCCTTTGCTAACATTTCAAGTTCCTCTTCAGACTCTGAGCTATCCTCTTCCGAAGTATCTTTCCCAGATTTGACCGAGTGCTCCTCTTTTAACTGCTCTAATACCTCTTGTCCCTTTTCCACGGCCTTGCAATATCTCTGATCTCCTAAACAACTCTGAACAAGTCTCCAAATAGGCCGTGCTCCTCCCTGCAATGTACCTTGCTCCCAGGCGCCACGGAGTCGCATTCATTCAAAAATCTCTCTAGGGTTGACTTCTTAAGTTTCAATTTCCTAGCTAAAAGTAGCTCCTGAAGAGCCAGAAAAATTAGATATGACTGAGACGATCCCATGATTAAAAATTTACTTTCGGTTTGCAATTTCCCGAGAAACTTTACCTTTAGTTCGCGACTTCCCGTGAAACTTTACTTTTTGTTCGCTATTTCTGTGAAACTTTACCTTTTGTTCGCTATTTCCGCGAAACTTTACCTTTTGTTCGCTATTTCCGCGAAACTTTATTGTCCCAATTTACCCCGGGAACTTACCAGTGCACTGCCCCTGACTGCAGGAGTTCTGAGTCTTTTCTGGTTCCCCGTATGGGCCACCACTTGTCGCGTCCCCCTCGACCAGCAAGAAAGATGCAACTCGCAAAAGCTCTTCTCAAGCAGTTTATTCATGTCCCTTGAAAACAGTCTTCCGAATAATGGGGCAGACCCAACCCACAGGCTAAATACTATATGAACAGCCAGTCAAGTAAAGCCACGTGGTGCTATCTTAGAGGCCCACATATGCGGAAGCAAGCCAGATCAGCGGTCCCAACCAAACATGGACCTGTTCACCACTGAGAACGCTCACCATCGGGCTGGTGGAAGGCGGAAACCAGTGCCATCTTTAGGGCGCGGCACGTCGCAGCTCTCTACATCTGTGGGACACCATAGTGGTACAACCCTAACCAAAAGTCAGCTACTCAGGCTTCCACACCAGCTTCCTGCTCTCAGTGATTTCGTATGTGTGCTACACTCATTATCCCCTGTTCTGGTAGCCTGCTTTTCTATTCTTTCTGCAGAGCCAAGTCCTTGCAGAACTGTTCAGCTTCCATCCTCACCATATATAACCCTGTCCCACAGTTCCTGATCTAATGTAAGTTACCCTCTCACCCACAGCTCTCAATCTACCATTGCCTGCCCCTGCCTAGTATGGCATTCCCATCTCTTACAGGACAGGAAGACCTTCTGAGGTTTCTTTTCTCAGTGTTTAGTCTGATGGAAAAAGCCTAACAACATTTCTTTTTAAAATGTGATTTTTGTTTTCTTATTTTATGTGTGGATATATGTTGGGTGTGGCTCCAGAGGAATTGGCTTGGAGCAGGTAGATAGAGCAAATTCAAACCCTGGAAATATCAAAATTGGGGCTCCATGCCTCATACTGAGAGTGGAAGGTATAGGACAAGCTCTCTCCAGCCTCAGGAGCATGTGGACACAGCATCTAAGTGGCTTTCTTTCTTGTAGCACATAGAAACAACCCCACCAGAGGTCACAGGTGAGCTTAGTCACAATCCAGTGTCTGGGACCTTTCCCCATGTAAATATAGCATTGCCAGTGTCTGAGTCTCAGTCAAAAGTATGCATTTACCCCCCCCCCCCCAACCCCTTCCTGCTTCCCACAGTTCAAAAAGCTCTTGCCCTTCTCAGAGTTCAGGAGATTCAGGGGAGATTTAGAGGATTTTTAGGAGACCATGGGAGAGCTAAGAGCACCATGAAACCTAAGCTGAAAATAAAGGATTAGTGGTTCACCAAATAGTTGCCTCAGAGCTGTTGTGATTCTGCCTGAGGGAACTTCCACCATTGGAGAAAGCTTTCTCCAACTGTGTCTGTATTTCCCTGAACCTGTCACACTTTCTGGCCGGAGGACCAGTCCTCGGCCAGGACAACCCTCAGAGTAGGGCTGTACTCCAGACCTCCTGGACTCCCCAGCAGCTGGGGTGATCCTGCACTCCCCTGTACTTGCATGTCCAGGAGGGAACAGATGGGTCACCAGCTTCATTTGCGCTTTCTCTTAAGGTCCCATCTGTGGACCTGGAAAAAAGCCACCCGTGGTGCTGCCCACTTTTTCTCTATCCTGGCCCTGTACCCAGCAGGAACAGGGACATAAGACAGAAACGTAGTTGCTGTTTCTGACCCACAGACCAGACACTCTAACTAACCACCCCCGCCTGATATGCTACATATATGAGTGTTCATGTATGTGCATCATATGCATTTAACTGCCTGGGGAGGGTCGAAGAAGGGCATCAGCTCCCCAGAACTGTAGTTACAGGCAGTTGTGATCCACCTGATGAGGGTGTTGGGAGTCAAACCCTGGTCCTCTGTAGGAGCATCAAATGTTCTTAACCACTGAACCTTCTCTCCAAAAAAAATTATTTTTTGAATAAAGGGCTGAGCCATTAGGGGTTTTGATAAACAGCTTAAACTAAAGAGGTAAAAGACTTTTAGGACAACAGGGTTTTCTTTCCTGTCTGTCCCTTTGGACGGTAGTGCTTGCTTAGCTTCACCAGAAGTGTGGTACCCATGTGGGAATTGGAGCATGTTGCCTCAGCTGAAGTGCACTCACTTTGGCTACCTTGTGAATTCCTCCATCCCCCATTTCTTCGGCCCTGACCCCCTGAGACCCAGAGTGAAGAGCTGGAGAGGGAACGATAATTTCTCACAGTTCTATGAATGTGCACAATGACCCCTGACTGCCCTCTCTTGCTCCAAAGAAACTGAAGTCTGGAGGCAAGAAACACATCTTGTAAGTGTAAGTGGGAAGCAATGCCAAGGCTGTGATGGAGTGCAGAGGCCACTGCTGAGTTAAAGCTTCTATACTTTATTTATTTCTGTTCCAGACCTTTGGCATGCAACATGGCCAAGCTCACACTTTTGGTTTTACTCAGTGTCTTACCTTCTCAGCAATCTCTCCTTGATGGAATCCACAGTCAGTTATACCCTAACTGGGATCCCAGAGCATTTCAGTCCCTTCACCCTTAGCCACTCAGAATGCTGGCTGAAGTTTGCTGTAGGTGCCACAAACCTCTGCATTTGCCCTCGGTAATGATGTATAGCCACCAAGACCAGTTCCAAAGCAAGTGAATCATGAAGCTTGTATGACTGAACACAGGAGGACCGTTCTTTCAGAGAACTCCTCTCCAACATGCTTTCATCGTCATTCAGAGCTCCTGATTTGAGGGGGATATGTTCTCCTTCCTTGAGGACAATGCAAGCATAACATGGGTATATTACAGCCTGTAAACACACAGTAGTTTTTCAGTTAGCTCAGATAGCCCTGAGAGTAGAACATGTGTCGATCAAGTTTGTACAGCTAGGAAGGCATCCTGGGAATCAGTTGGATGTCCTGCAGGGACTCGCTGAAGGCACTGTGAGATTAATGTGTTTGCAACATGAGAGATGTAGACAGGGCAGAAATGTTTGATCAACCTGAGAAACAGAGAATCAGGCTTTTCTAAGATATTATCTGATCATTAAACTCATTTAACTTTAAATTTTATACTCTCCCTTAACCCAAAAGTTTTAATATGCTGATTCTTTTAAAAGTCACTTATTTATTTGTATACATATGTGTTTATTTATTTATGTGTATATGCACACACATATGTGCCATAATGTACATGTGGAAGTCAGAGGTCAACTTGTGGGAGTCAGCTTTCTCCTTTCACCATGTAGATTCCGGGGATTGAACTCAGGTCCTCAGGCTCCACAGTCAGTGCCTTTACCTGCTGAGCCTTCTGGCCAGCCCAATACTCTGGTTCTTATTTGATTTTGCATATTCTCATTTACTCAAAAAACAGTGACTTCTCTCTTCCTGTCTCTAGATCTTTCAATTTACATTTTCCCTCAGGGTTTTCTTATTTTTCACTACTTCAGCTCTCCTCAAATGTGAGATATGATGGTAGGGGGAAAAAGACAAGGAAAGAAGATTGCAAGGCAGAGCCTATACATACAGGTTATCTCACTGTGCCCACTGATCTATGGTATGTGTGTGTATGTGCATGCATACACTAATGCTTGTGAGAGAGACATTGCATTTTAAGAGACAGAAAGATATGGAGAGGTGAATTGATTGGTTTTTCCTTAAAGAGAATTATCACTGTGTTATGCAATTATATAACATGGGGTTTGGGTTTTTATTTCTTTCCTTTCACTTTTTTCTTCTCCTCCCTGCCTCCCTCCCTTCCTCCTTTCCTCCCTCCCTCCTTCCTTTGCGCCTTCCCTCCCTCCCTCTTCCTTTGGTGGCTTTGAATTGCAGTAAAGGCTAAACAATCTGCTATTGTAGGCAGTCTGCACACAAGCTGCCAACTTGGCTGCCACGGTTAGTCTTAATGTGATCAAAAGCTCTTGCGTTACAAAGCCACTGAAAAAACCTGTTTCTACAGGAAATAGAAATTGATTAAAATCAGGCCTCCTCAAATACCCCGGCTGATAGGCTGGCAGTCTGCCAGGTCACCAGGCTGGCAGAGGAGGAGCTGAACAGATGTGATGTCCCATATCCTAACCCAGAGTTGTGGCTAGGGGTTGGGGCACCGCAGGGCCCCGTGGAGTCAATTGTCAGACAGGCGAATCTCTATGAAACTCCAAGAGTTATGCAGGGTCTTGGGCTCTAATCTCAACAGAGGTTCTTAATGTCTCCAGTTAGCTCTCCTGAGCCCGAGTGATTATTTGGAACTCTCTTGTTGCTGTTTGTATGAAACAGGGTCTTACTCTGTAACCCAGCCTGGCCTGGAACTCACTATGCCTCCCAGGCTGCTCTCTAACCTGTAGTAATCCTCCTGACTCAGCCTCCTACATACTGAAGTTACAGGTAAGAATCAGCAAGCTTAGCTGACAAATAACAAGCGTGGTCATTGTTTCCTCCACCCATCCAGCGTGGGGCTCCCAGGATGCCTTGATACCTCTGCCTGGCTGCAGTGTCATGCAGGGCACAGAGGCAGAAGAGGCCTGACTGCCCACAGCTTCTTCCAGCTGCACTGTGATATAGTCCTCCACTAGGGTCTACTTGGATCACACTGCATTGGCTGTGGTCACGAGAATTGGTAATTAAGTCAGTTAATCCTCACAGACCCCTCTGAAACTGTCCCTATTCTTATTTTCAGCTACCAGAGGAGGAGCCTAGGCGCAGAGAGGTCCAGTAGCTCACCCAAGGCCGATGATGGGTGAGCTCAGGTGCGAGTCCCCAGCACTTAGCCCTGGTTGTGGGCCATCATGCACCACCGAAGAGCCGGGCTTTTCCTTGTGGATAGGCAGAAGACTAGCCTGTGTGCTCCTCGGAACCTTGTTATTAATGCCATGCTGGGAATTCGGAAAGCTTGAAGGACACACACATTGCAGAAGGGGGAGGGGCAGCTCACATGGCTGTTCAGAGGAGAAGCAATATCGGTTTCTGGGGTGAAGAGCGCCGGCAGGAGGGGAGGTAAAAGGGGCTCCTCCGACCCCACTTTCCCCTTATACTGTCTTATGCCTGTTTTGCTCCTCCTGAGTTTTCTAAGTAACTTTGGGTTTCATTTTCTTACTTTCCCTCATGTTCTGACATGTTCTTTACTACCATCCCCCAATACAGCACACACTCTTTCTTCTCCCTTTCTTCCTTTTCTATTCTCTCCCTCTCTCCTCTCCACCTCCTCTCTGTTTTTTTTCTTTCTTCAGAACTCGGCGTGGAGCTCAGGGCCTCAGGCAAGCCTGGTGTGTGTGTGTTCTGCCAGGGTTTCCTCTGTCCCTTCCGGCTGGCATTTTCAGAACTCACCAACAGGTGGCGGACTTTATGGATCATATAACTGCAACATTTTAGTGGGGAAAACTATTGTTTTTTACGTTTATGATGTGAAATGGAATTCAATTTTTCCCGGTACAGCATCACACACACAAGAATTAGTATAGTGCACTTTTGAACTAAGTCTAGATTCCAGAATATACTTTCTCCATTCGTGATCAAGTTAAAATGGGTATTGTTTGATCCTAAAACCAACAGCCTGTTTGCCTGTAAGACTTAATTAAGCAATTAAGCAACTTTTCATGTTGTCCTGTCCTGGATTTCTTTCTGCTATTCTTTTTACATTTGTTTACTTGTTTATTTTTTGTTCTGTGTATGGGTGGTAGTGTATGTGCCACGGTAACCGCGTATACACAGGAGGACAACTTGCAAGAGTTGATCCTCTCCTTCCACTGTGTGGCTTCTGGGGATTGAGCTCAGATTGTCAGCCTTGGCAGGCAGCAAGCACCTTTATACATTGAGCTATATCTTTGGCCTCTCATCCTAGATCTCTCAACCCACCATTTAAACAAAGAGCCTGGTCGGTACTGCACGCCAAGCAGAGGATGTGACTGACCTCGCTGTACGGAGTCTAGTTCCTCATCAAGCCCTGCCAGCTTAGGCTCCTAAAAAGCCCTCAGCCCATCCACTCTCTGCATCTGCTCCCAACCTGCACCAGCTGTTCCCCATTCGCTCTCATTGAGCATGCCCCTCATTCATGGCCTGGTGACTGTCTCTTTCTCTGGCCTCATTTTCCTTGCCACTCATCCAACCAACTTCACAGCACAACCATAATGAACAAATACATAAACCAGCTGATGACCAACCTCATGTCCTCTGCTGGTCCCCACCTAACTGAAAGCAACTTCAAAGTCACGGCCTTGCTCAGCTGGAGCGGAAGACCTAGCCTTTCAGTTCCCGAAGAACAAAATGCCGAAGGTGCTTTTGTCTGTTCCCTGCGGTGACTGCCATAGTCTCTCATTTGAAGACTCATTTATTCAAAAACCCAGACATCCGAGGCAGCCCCCAGCCCTACTCAGTCTCACCTGCTGGCAGAGGTAGCCTGCCACACGATCACTGCATCAATCCACTCTCACACAATCCTCTCCTCAAATAATACCAGAAAAGAGAAAATAAACAATAAAAGTGAACCATGCTGTGAGAGAGCATCCACAGAGCGTCGTCGTCAGAGAGCGTCCACAGAGCGTCGTCTCATCTGCCTCTTCTGCCCGTGAGCCACGTGACCCAGGGATTTTCCATCAGCATTCAAATATGGATTTAGTGCTTAGCACATGCCGGACGGTGTCAGGTGTGAGAGACACAACATCGAGGGGAGTCAGAAAAATCCTAGTCCTCACGGGGCACAACATCTAGAGCAATGTTTCTCAATCTGTGGGTCACAACCCCTTTGGGGATCGCCAATCAGGTGTCCTACATATCAAATATTTACAATTCATAATAGTAGCAAAATTACAATTATGAAGTAGGAATGAAATAATTTTATGGTTGGGGGTCACCACAACACGAGGAACTGTATTAAAGGGTCTCAGCACTAGGAAAGTTGAGATCCAGTGATCTAGAGGCAGGAGGAATGGGGGTAGATCTCCAAATTTGATAATTCTGGTTGATTTTTAAACATTCACATTATAAGATGGAAACAGCTTCATTTTTACTAAACCATTAAAAAAAAAAAGTTTGCTTTTGGCCTAAAACCTTGAAATAAGTTGCTCTAGCCTATCTATGAGAAGCATATTTAAAAATGATTAAAAATGATTTTTAATTACATGTTGGTGTGTGCATCTGTGTATGGGTATGTGCATGGGAGTACAAGTGCCCATGGAGGCCAGGGAGGTTGGATTCCCCCAGAGCTGGAGTTATAAGCAGTTGTGCGCTGACAAATGTGGGAGCTGGGACTCGGATTTGGGTAAGAGTAGTCTGTGGTCTTAACCACTGAGCTGTCTCTCCAGCCCAGGCTTGTGCACCACATTTCACATAAAACTGCTGAACGTCTATCACTGAACTATCCTACCCACTGGTACTGTGCCTGGCACAGGAATGAACAAATGAGACCTTTCCTGGAGAAGGAGAAAGAAGTTGCTATTGATTTATCTGTGCTTTCAGTGATAGATTGCAAATCTCTTCCCTGCACACAATCCTTTTTAATATGCCCTTGTAATTCCTTCCATTAGAGAGAGAGAGAGTCAGTTTACCTCCCCTCAAGTCTGGTCTGGACTTGTGAGCTGTTTTGCATAATAGAATTTAACAGAATTCTATGTCAGGTCTGAATGGGAACCTCAAGGGACCTCTATTTTCTTTCTCTGGAAACCTAGTCTGCTGTTCTGGGACCAAGTCTGCCCAGGCCTGTTCAAGGACAAAAGACCAAAGGGAACAAAAATAAGCTGCTGGAGTTGCTACCCTCTAGACCAGACAGCAACTAAGCTGGGTACTGACTATAGAAGTAGAGGCAAGCCTGCTGCTATTCCCAGAGGAACTGAAAAGCTGAGCCTGACACAAATTCATAGGAAGGATTGGGAGACAAGTAAATAGTTAATTGTCTTAGTTAGGGTTTCATTGCTGTGAAGAGATGCCATGACCATGGCAGCTGTCATGACGAGAAGCATGGTGGCATGTAGGCCGACTTACTGCTAGAGAAGAAGCTGAGATCTGCAGGCAGCAGCAAGATAGCATGTATCACACTGCCATAACTTGAGCATATGTGACCTCAAAGCCCGCCTCCACAGTGACACACTTCTTCTAACAAGGCCACACCTCCTAATGCTACTCCCTATGGTACCCATTCAAACACATGAATCTATGGGCGACGATACCTATTCAAACCACCACGGACCATAAAGTTGGGCCATTTGTTAAATAGCAAAGTTTGCCAATACAATTTTGTGATCAGCAGAGGTATTTATCATATTGTTGTAGATGCTCAGATGGATATAATGGGGGTCTGTATCCCCATAGAGAGAACCCTGGTATGTTATTGAGGATTTTAGAGAGGAGAAAAAAATGATAGCATGCACCCAGAATTATAAGGGGATTTGTTATGTGATGAGAGGTGGGTAATCCCACTGCTGCCATCTGCAGGCCAGAGAGCTGGAGGAAGGAACTGTTAGCAGCTCAGTGAAAGTCCAGAAGCCTCCGGATGACAGTGACCAGTGATGCAGCCCTGTTATGGAGAGTAGCTGAGGTGAGTTGGGTTTTCCAGGCTGTAGAGGTTGGAGTCTGAGGTCCATGGGTTGCTGGCAGCTGTCAGAGCACACAAGGTGAGAAGGACCAAGCCTATAGTGTGGGTGAGCTTCCCCCTTCTGCTGCTTTTTAGTCTATCTGGTCCCCCATCCCACTGGATGGTGCACCATACTGAAGCACACAGCCCTTCACCACTCAGCTCATTGGCCCACTCGGCAATCATCTCAGGAACGCCCTCCCACACAAGCTCAGAAGTTTGTTTCTTCAAGTTTGTAAGTGATTCCCAATCCAGTCCAGTTAACAACCCAGGGTTAATGGTAGCCTGCAGGGGGATGCACATGGGACTTGACTTCCAGGTAAATTAACTAAAAGCTTTGGGAAAATTGTAAGCTAGTTTCATGTGCTGATATTAATTAATTAATTAAAAGTAGTTAATTACTTTTCTTTGATTTTAAAAACCTTTTATCCATTTAAAATATATTTTCAGACACATAGTAATTGTGCATTATTCATGGGCACAGTGTGACATTTCAATACAGTTACATTTGTGGAATGTCAGATCAGGTAATTGCGTGTCCACCGCCTCAGACATATCTATCTCCATTCTATTGTTTTGAGAACACCTAAGTTTTCTGTACTCACTGGCTCAAAGCACTTAGTTAATGATCTCCAAATAGCTCTTTTTCTGTGCTATTGAATGCTGGAGTCTCCCTGGCCAACTGTACTTGGCATCCACTACCCATTGTCTTCTCTGTGCTCCTCTGCCGTGTGCCCTCACTGCTACCTGGCAACCATTATTCTGTTGTCTACTGTGGGATTAGATTTTTAGCACCCACACATTGATAAGAATGTGCAGCCTTTCTCTCTTGTGGGCCTACTTCACTTATCTTCAGTCCACGTTGCTGCAAGTGAAAGGGTTTCAATCTTCCTCATGGCAGTATACTACTCTACGGTCGGCCATAGTGTGCACCTGTCGCATTGTCTTTACCCATCCCTGCACAGGTACGTAGACCTCCTATCTTGGATAGTATAAACGGTGCTGAAGTAAACACACGGATGCAGATGTCTCTTCAACATGCTGGGCTTATTTGTTTTATGTGTACACTTAGTCACCTGTCTCTTTTCATGACGGAAGGCAGATTGAATTTAGAAGGCTGTACCTATTTATCTATTTAGATCTAAGTTTCTAAGCTTTCTTGGATTTTCTCTCTCTCTCTCTCTCTGCTTTCAAAACGTTTACTTTACTAGGAATCATGTTCCCCCCCCCCCTCCAGAAAGAGGCAGCATACCATGAAGATGTTTTAGCCAAACTACTGCAGCTTGTTCCTTACCTGCACAGTCCCTGCCTCTTAATCTAAGTAGTTTAGCTCAAGCCATTGTCCCAGTAGCTGTCTAGAGAGTCTGGGAACATCCTCCAGGGGTCTTCTGATTTGGCTCTTTAGTTTTTGGCCAAATTAACACATTCAAACCCAAGTTAGAGATATGAAAAAGGGGTGTGGGGCTTTTCTGAGCCCCAGTTTTTTATTGAAGTGGGAATGACCCCAGCTGCCAGGGCACTGACTGAGATCACACCTCGAGCAACTGCCTGCTGAGGCAAAGCAGAAGCTTCCACAGCGGGAAAGGAGTCCTGGACTCAGCTTTTCTAACCCAGCTAAGTCTTGACTGCTGACTCCTCCTACCCACCAGGTACCAGCTTTGTTCACTCCCATAGAGGAGGAGCCAACTGCCCTAGACCTTGGAGCCTAGCTCCACCTCTTGAATTTTAGATGGTTGTCCTGGATACTGACCTTACTGTCAGGGAGCACAGGGCCTGACTAGTCCTAGTGTTAACCCTGAGATTCACAAAAGAAACATCAGTTCCACAATTTTGAGCCAAATTTGAAGCAAGCTTTAATTGAATACTCACCGGGATGGACTTTGATCAAGATTACTCTGGAATTTCCAGTAGTGAGTGTTGATCTGACACATGCTGTAGGGGGTTTTAAAGGACAAAACCATTCAGCTACCCTATTTCCCCATGTGGCTTTGTTATTTTTCCAAGAATTACAACTCCTAGCATACCAGGAAATTACCTGGTCCTTAAAGGTTGACTTTTGGTCTTACACCAGCAGCTTGCAGTCTGTTCTTCTGACATCCTAGTTTAGAAGGTGTTACCAAATCTTCTGTTCCATATAAAGCAACCAACCGAATCAGAATGGGCCAAGCCATTCCATGGTCCCTGTGTTCTGAGCCATTCTCAGACTAGAAACATGACTTAGAGAGGACCTTGCTTTAGGACCACTGATATCAGTTTCTTTGAAGATGTTAAGGTCTCCTGCCCTAGACTGTGCAGGATATCCAATCTCCTAACTAAACTAAAATGTGGAAACATAAACACACACACACACACACACACACACACACACACACACACACACATATACAACACACAGAGAGAGAGAGAGAGAGAGAGAGAGAGAGAGCATTTTATTTATTTTAGGTGGTACTGGGGATTGCCTTATGCTAAGTAAGCACTCTACCACTGAGCTATATCCCCAGCCTTTTCTTTTTCCTTACTGTTTTGAAATTTTTGAAATAGGGTCTCAGTAACTTTCTCAGGCTAGTCTTGAATTTGCTTTGTAGCAAAGGGTATAAACTACCCACTGAATCACAATAAGTGAATATCTGAATGAATGAACTTGCTATGTAATTAACAGAGAAGTCTTTACATTTCCTGAAAAGTTTGGTTTCTAGCATGAATACATGGAGTCTTTTTAGTTTGTTTGTTTGTTTATTTTTGAGACAAGGTTTCTCGGTGTAGCTCTGGCTCTCCTGGAACTCACTCTGTAGACCAAGCTGGCCTTGAACTCACAGAGATCTGCCTGTCGCTGCCTCCCGAGTGCTGGGATTAAAGGCCACCATGCCCAGCCACATGGAGTCATCTTAAGGTATCCCTCTGCTCTGAAATGGAACCAACATCAGCATGCTTTCCCCTTTCCCAGCCTCTCAGTCTTGCACAGAGTTAAAGTCTGGAGCTCTTGCATCCCTATTGTGATCACAAAGCACTGAAACAGAAGACAGCACTCTATATACAGAAGTGTGGAGAGGAAAGAAGCTTGGCCTTGGCAGTGTCATCACATCACTAGCTGCACAGGTCCAGCCACTCTAGCTCAGAGCTTCTTATGTTGAGAGGAAAATGAGTCCCTGTCTCTTTAAGCCTCTATTAGACTGCCTGCTATTTGCACCTGAGTGTGTGTGTGTTCCTATTCCTCACACAATATGGCTATTCAGAGAATATTAAAAACTTGGTGAACATTAAAGTAATATCTTTTTAATAACCTTCCCTGGTGACACTGGATTTATTTTAGACTTGATGTAATGCGACTGTCACATGTAGAGTTAGCCAGGACATTCTTAAGTGTGTAGTTTCTCCTAGAGATGGCTAGCAGCTTGTGAGCACACCGGGTATGCATGGTTTTTCTCCTCTGCAGAAAGTTTTTTTCTCTATCAGTGGCGCATTGTTACCGATGGCTCCTTGCTGAGACGCGCAAAAAGCCCCAGGAGATGAGATTGGATGTTGTAATTGTATTTGTTGAAACAAAATTCAACTAGTAAATTTAATTATCCTTGGCTGTTAGGGTGATCGCTTTTCATTTGGATTCCAGTGTGGTCTCCAGAACTCAAAAATGAGACGAAGAACAGGGCAGAGGGTCTGGACTCTGAGGCCACAAATAAAATCAGAAAAGGGGCCTGCAACTCTACTGCAGGCCTGAGTGCGGCAAACACACTAGCGCTAGTCTTTCTCTGCGTGCCTGTTAAAAACCCCAAACCACGTGGGCTTTGTTTTTGCATCTGGGAATCAGATTAGTCGAAAAGAACACAGACTGGGAAGGGTGGTTAAGCAATGGAATTGTTTAGTAGGAGATTTGAGTTTCTCCTTCCCCTTCTTCGCCCCGCGGGGGGGCCCCCACAAGAAAGGATAGGGAGGGGGAAGAGAAGAGATGGGCAGGGGGAAGGGACAAAGGGACAAGGAAAGGAAGAGAGAAGTACTGGGTCTCTTATGTCTCAATCAACTATCAGTGTTCACATGGTCCCCCAAGGACTCGGGTCCCTGCATACAGGTGACCTTTGCTCTTTAGAACGAGGTAACCTGTAATGAGAAGGATGCAAAAGTGCTCTAGGTGGAGATCAGGTCCTGGAGCTTTCTGGTTGGTTATTACCTAGGACACACCCTCTTCCTTGCCTCCCCTTCCCAACCCCCCACCCCCCCAATTGCCCCAGGTAGACACTGAAGGTGCTGTGCTGGATCAGGAGCACTGGGAAGGACTCTGGCACCTGACCGACCAGGGTTGACTGACTTCTCCAAGTTGGCTCTGACTTTACCAAGGAGATCCATCGTTAAACTGGGGTTACTTCCTCTTAGAAAGCCTTTCCCACTATTAGGAAAACATTTTCCCTAAGAAAGCACAGCGCTCTCACTCATAAACGTTCCTGGACCGTGCAAGCCTTTCAAGGTGCGTGGCTTCTGGGGAACCACAGAGCCTAAAAGTGGGCCAGAGCGAGAGCGGCTAACGGGTGCCACCTGCAGGGAAAGAGGAGTCGGAACATTAAAGTGGATTTTACAAAACTGTTCTAGGCTCTAATGACATCAATGCTAACAATTTGGGGGAATATTTTGAAATTAAATTTCCCATCTTTTCCCTTCCTCTCTTCGTGGAAGTCTGTGTGTCACAGGGATCTGGCTCACGTTCAAGCCGACTTCAGCTTCGGATTCGCCTCGTGTGGTGGAGGCTGAGTGGTTCCTTGCAGAAATAGGTGTCCCAACCACACCGCTTGTCATACCCCACAGATGGATTTAAGAAAAAAAATCGCCAGGCGGTGGTGGCGCACGCCTTTAATCCCAGCACTTGGGAGGCAGAGGCAGGCGGATCACTGTGAGTTCGAGGCCAGCCTGGTCTACAAAGTGAGTCCAGGACAGCCAAGGATACACAGAGAAACCCTGTCTCGAAAAACCAAAAAAAAAAAAAAAAAAAAGAAAGAAAAAAAATCTCCCATCAAACTGCATCTCAAAGTCCTAGGTATGAATGCTCTTCAAAGCCTGCCTTGGGTTTGGGTTCAGGTCTCTGGAAGCTGAACTTCCCTCATAGTCTATCAGATGAATTATCAGAAGTACAATTTCCTTTATCAGACACATGCATATGGCTCACTACAGATATGCTCAGAGTTTGGCTCTGAGCTGACCTCCAGTTCCAGAACAACAACAAAATGTACCAGATCTTGTCCAGGGGTGTTCCCTCATCATCACCAGACAGTTCACTCTGAGAAAGCACCCAAAAAGTCTAAACAAACTTTCTATGGTCAAGCTGACCACAGCTAGTTAGTCAGTAACAACGAGCCAATCAGAAATGGACATGATAGCTACCCAAATGTCATCCAATCATATGATAGAAAACTTGTTTCTTTGTTACTCTGTATTTTTGGGTCTGGGGGCTCTCATCTCCAACTGCTCTGTCAGTGAGTGTTGAGAGTCCAAGCTCTGAGCTTGAATAAACAACCCTCATGTATTTACATTGGAGTTGGCTCCTAGGTGGTCTTTGGGGTCTTGAGAACCAGGCAGAACATTTTGGGGCTCATCTGCCCGGGATCCCCAAGGTCACCAGGACTCCTGCCCAGAGGGTTCAAACTGGCCAGTAAGCTTCTGTATCTCTATGTGTGTCTGTCTCTGTATATATGTCCGTCTATGTACTTGAGAAAACCAAGGCGCCATTCCTGAATTTCCAGTAGACTGATATTGACCTTTACATTGTGGGGACCCTGAGTCACCAGAAAAGACCCTGAGATGGAGGTATGAGCTCATTTTTTTTTTTTTTTTTTTTTTTTTTTTTTGTCTAGTCTAACTCTCTGTCTATGAGACTGTTTGTCTCTGTTTTTGTTTTGTGGAAAGTTCAAGTTTGGCTTGTTTTCAGGATCTGCATGAAAGTCTGCCTGGACTGATTTATTGTTTGTGAGACCATTTGTTTTTGTTTTTTTTTTTTGTTGTTGTTGTTTTTGTTTTTCAAGACAGGGTTTCTCTGAATATTTCTGGCTGTCCTGGACTCGCTTTGTAGACCAGGCTGGCCTCGAACTCACAAAGATCCACCTGCCTCTGCCTCCCAAGTGCTGGGATTAAAGGTGTGCGCCACCACCGCCCGGCTGAGACCATTTGTTTTTGTTTGTGTTCTGTGGTTTGGCTTCTGTTGCCTTACTTTCAGTTTTCTTCTTGATTTGCTGAGTTCAGAAATATTCTGGTTTGTGCGTGTCAGATAATGCACAACTGGAATGCATGTGGTGCATGTTCTGGGTTTGTATGTGTCAGATAATGTAAACAGTTTCTGGTTTCTGTGTGTCAGATAATGCAGGGGACTACCGAGCAGTAGGGCAGACGTGCCTGTTATCCTGTCAGTAGGGGGAGCCTGGAGGATGCTCCAGCTCCTCTCTGAGAAAGAAGGGGGAAGAGGTGCCTCCCTTCTTGCCCAGATTCCCAGTGGGCATGGGGGAACGGGAACTGGTCTTGCCTAGTTGGTTGTTAGATTCAGCTTGGCACTGTCTCACGGTTGTGCTGCACATTGTATAATCTATGTGACTGTTTCCTTGTTTTGGTCTCAGACTGATTTGGGCTGACATTCCAGGCTTGTTCAGGTTCTGCCTGGCCAGTTGTGTGCTGGTTTTATGTTTGTCTTCTTGTTTATATGTTTTTGTCTGTCTTTCTCTGAATTAATAAAAAAGAATGAGTTTGTATTTGAGCTGAATGCCTATGCATGTCTGATGGGTCGCTCCTGTGGAGTTCCACTTTCAGTTTTGGCACTGCTGGGTTGGAGGATGTTTGTGTATGACTGTTTGTTCTTTCTGTGTTTCTTTATGACCCTTTACTTGACTGAGATGACCCCCCTTTCACCTCCCCCCACCTCCTTGGTGGGGTGACTTCAGAGCTCCAACAACCCCCATGAAATGACCCTGGGAAGGAAAACAGGGGAACGAGGAGCAGGGAGGGACCCACAAGGACAAGTACTGCAAAGTTGAATCCTACCTGTTTGCCTGTTGAAAAATACAAGAAAGATAAAAAGAAAATTTGCTGGAGGATGTTGATACAAATAAAGGTTTGGCCATGAAAATATATGTATGTCAGAGAAAACATGGCTTAGATTTAATTATACTTTGTAATTGGGAATGAAAAATTTGTTCAGAATGTCTGATGTCTGAGGACACCTAGATAATTAATTATTTGAGCAGAAACTGATATAAAAAAAGAGAAAAAAAAACAGGGACTGGAAAATAAAAAAAAGAGAGAAAAGAGGTCAGGGATCATTGGAGTCTCCACCAGAAAGAAGGGATGAAAATCTTAAGCAAGTTGTGAGGGTCTGAGGACGTAAATGCAAGTTATGAAGAAAAGCTTCTAAGAAGATGTCTAGGAATGTGACAAAATGTTAAGGTTTTTAAAATGCAGGTTACTATGAAAAGATGTTAAGGTTTGGTAAATGCAAGTTACTAAGGTTGGAAAAAGGTAAAAAGATGACCAAAATGGTTAAAGATATATTATAGATGTGGGTTTGCAGGTTGATAGTCAATCAAAGTTATGGTTTTGTTACAATTATGGAGCATCTTGGTTTTGATGGGCTATGTTCATTACTGTAGCCTCTTTTTAGATTAAGAAATCAACAAATCTCTTGTTTTACAAACTGATAGTCACCTGATTTGCACTTATGCCAAGAAGTTATGTAGTTAGTTACAAGATTAAGCTTTATTTAGCCTCCTATACCTGTTTTCACAAACAGAAAGTAACTAACTAGAAACAAGATCCATCTTAGATAGATATGATGATCCTCAGACACCTCGGAGATCTGCAGAACATGACATTTAAATGTTTAATACAAAAAGCTTTTTATGATAGACATGTCAGCTCCTGACAGCATTCCTAGTTTCCTCCAAGGAAGAAAATGGGCACAGAAGAACCTGAGACTTGGTTTAAATATGACAAAGCTGGCCACTGTGCTAGACTGCCCTTTGCCTCAACATTAGACAGCATGCTGTCCAAGCTGAATGTGCTGGACACAGACAGAGAAGTAGACTGCTGAACTTTGCCAAGACAAGGTAAGCAGTCCTTCATAATTCCTGTCTCACAAAAAGTCTGTCATACCTTGGTACTGGTGTCCAAAGATGGATGCCCCATAGACACAGAGGAACAATGGGATGACTGTCAAGGTAAAGACTGTTATTTTTTATAGATTCAAAAACTGATTGATCTTGCTTACTCAGATAATGTTTATCATTCTCAGATCCCTGATGAGTCTAAAGACTACACTAATGAAAGATTTAACAGTTTAACAACAAAAACCAAGGCTTCAGATGCCTTCTCAGTCTACCTTGTTACCAGACTCAGAAAACAGTTACCTTCTTCCCCTTGCTATGTTACTGTTAAAGTTCCAATAAGTTGTTAGTACTAAATGATTAGTCATTAAATCTCCTTTGGTTTAAAAATTGTTCATGCTAGTAACCCAAGGCTGTTTTCCAAGTTTCTGTCATATTGTAATTTATCTTTCTGAGATCTAGTCATAAAACCTGGATTCATCTGCCTTGGATCAAACAGGATTCCAGATAAGTACAACTGCCTATTCTTAAAATGAGATTTTTCCCTTGGTCATGGGGTTCCTTACCTTCCCCAATTAGTAGACAATTTTAACTTCTGTTCCCAGTCTATATTTGCCTCAGCAAATTCTCACCTGGCTGATAGACTCTATCCTGAGATCACCTGTGGACTGCAAACTGCTGACCCCTGGACTTCCTGAAAGCTGATGTGAACCAGTCCAACCAATATGATTGCTCACTGTCCTTCACTTGGATCAGTGGACTAATCAGATGCTTCTGATAACTGCCCCTTGCCCAGCCTTTGAATAGCATTTCAGCCTCTCTGGGCCCTGATGACAACATCCTAATGCCAGCTGGAAGTAGTTACAGAAAAGCGTACACTGTCCATTGTCCCACCTAATGGACTGAAATGCTATGTCAAAAGGAACTCCCTTACATAGGCTACAAATGAATATCTATTTCTATAATGACAACTGATATATTACTTGAGTCCTTGGTTCTGTTTCTCCTGGTTATGCTTTATGCCCCTTATATGATTACTGCTTATAGTCCTTTGAACTTTTGTCAGGGATAGACCACTGACATGTTTAAAGACCCATGATTGGGTCTCTCTATGACCTAGAGAAAGGGGGAAATGTGGAGCCTGACTGAATCCATCTTGAAAAGAGAGTCCATTTTGTATTAAGTTTGACTCAGAGCTGACCTCTAGTTCCAGAACAACAACAAAATGTACTTGACCTTGTATTCCAGGGGTGTTCCCTAGTTATCACCAGACAGCTCACTCTGAGAAAGCATCCAAAAAGTCTAAACAAACTTTCTGATGGTCAAGCTGACCACAGCTAGTTAGTCAGTAACAACGAGCCAATCAGAAATGGACATGACTAGCTACACAAATGTCATTCAATCATGTGGTAAAGAACCTGCTTCTTCTCCGAGTGTCTATATAAACTCTGTACTTTTGGGTCTGGGGGCTCTCATCTTGAACTGCTGTGTCAGTGAGTGTTGAGAGTCCAAGCTCTAAGCTTGAATAAACAACTCTCATGTATTTACATCAGAGTTGGCTCCTGGGGTCTCAAGAACCAGGCAGAACAGTGTCTTGCTCCAAATTTGGGATTCCCCACCAGCAACCCCTGCTGTTGCCTCTGAGGTGAAGGGTGAGAGAAGCTCTCAGACTGGAGCTTAGTGTTTTCTTTCCTAATGTTTCTGTTTTACCCGAAGGTATTTTTGACATATTTTTCCATTTCTACCTAAAAATAGAAAATATCACCATCGCTTGGTAATGAAAAAAAATTCTATGATATTTTAGGAAATGTTCGCTTTCCACATGGAATGATTTTAGAAATCAAAAGCAGAAAGATCTCTGGGAAATCTCCAAATAATTACTAAAAACAACTTGTAAATAACACAGAGATCAAAGAATAAAAACAAAGTTAGGACTCTTTTGGCTTTGGTGAAAATGCAAAACATAACAATTCCTTGGGATGCAGGGAAGCAAGCAGAGCTGAGGGGGATTTTTACCCAGGGTTGTTCTCTTTTTCCAAAAATGTGGGGACCAGAAGTGTTTCAGAATGCTTGCTTAGATGTTACAAGTTCAGTATGCCTAACCAGGAAATCCTAAATCCAAAATACTCTGAAATCCAAAATACTCTAAAACCTAAAAGTTTTTTCATGTCAATTCTCAATTGTGGGGGGAAGGATAGTAGAATTTTTGGATTGAGGATAATCAGTCTGTTGTATTAAATTCTTAGGTTTGAAAAAAAAGAGACTCCAATTGATGATATCAGCTTCCAGTGAAGGAATTGGGGACAGAGGAGTAAAATAAGCTGAACAAAGTGACATCCACCTATAATCCCAGCCTCAAGAGGTTGAGTATAAAGTCTGTGCAAGTAGATCAAGCAGCAAGATGCTACCTCAAAAGACCCCTCCCAAACAAACATCCCCACAAAACTAGCAAAAGCAAGAGCAAGCTGAATTCAAAGAAAGCAGGAAAGGTAAATAAAGAATATTGTAGCAGAAATTTTAAATTACATTTATTTGTGTGTGCACATACCCATCCATATGCTGCTGAGAACATGTAAAGGACAGAGAACAACTCTTAGAAGTCTTTTCTTTCTCCTATCATGTGGGTCCTTAGGGATGGAACACAGGTCCTTGGTCTTGGCAGAAAGCACCTATACTTCCTCAGACACTTCATCAACCCTTTGTAAATAATTTAAACAAGAAAAAAGAGTTGAGAAAAAAAAAAAGCTCAAACCATTAAAAAAAAAAAGTTAGTAAACCTCAGAAAATACACAGAAGCTTGGAAATGAAGGATACACTTTCCTATATGTGTGCATCATATGTGGTGTATCTACACATGTATTTACATGTGCTTGAATACATGTGTATTCATATAGGAGCATGTACACATGGGTGTTTGTGTGGCGAGCTTGAAGATGTCTTCCTGGATTTCTCTTCACTTCATTTACTGAGGTAAGGATTCTACTGAATGTGGAGCTTACCAATTCTGGATAATAAGCTTACTTCATGCCTCCCTATCTTTAAGTGCTAGGCTACCATGCCTGCCTAGCTTTTATGTGGGTTCTGGAGATCTGAATTCCGTTCCTCACACTTGCATGGCAAACACTTTATCCATGAACCATCTTCCCAATCTAACAATACATTTTTAAAAATTAAATTTTATTTATTAGTGTATGTGTGTGTGTGGGTGTGTGTGTACATGTACCATAGCGTGCATGTGGAGACCAGAGGATAAGTTTATGGAGTCAATTTGCTCCTTTCACCTTTACATGGGTTCTGGCGATCAAACTCAGCCTGTCAGAGTCGCATCACCTCAGGCAGCAAGTACTTTTACCCACTGAGCCATTTTGCTAACCCAACCAACAACATACTTTTAAATGCCACAGTATCATTTACAAAATGAGTCATTGAGAAAATCAGGGATTAAAGGAAGACATTCTTAAAGTCAAATAAAAATGAGAACAGAATACACAAGAAAGTTTAGGATATGGCCAAGGATACCCTAAGAGGAAAATTTATAGTTTTTCATGTCTATGTTAAGAAATAAAGAGAGAATTCTCAAATAAATAACCTAATGATGTACCTCAGAGCTCCAGAAAAGAAAGAAGAATCCAAGGCCAAATGTAGTGGATGACAAGAAATAATAAAAATCAGGTCAGAAATTAATAAAGCAGAGTGAAGAAACAATGAGAGTAAGTCAGAAAGATAGTTAGTCCTTTGAAATGACTGACAAGATCAATTGATTCTACATTTACAAGACTCCCACAGACTTCATTCAACCTCATTGATAGATGTTTTCAGGGTGGTAACAGGATACAGAATCAACATATTAAAAAAAAAAAAAACCCAGCAGTTTACATCAATAGCAAACTTGCTGGGAAAGAAATCAGGAAAAATATCCCACCGAGAGCTTGAGAAAGAAAAAAATATCTAGGAATAAATCCAACCACAGAGGTGAAAGATTTCTACAACAATACTTGAGAGAGTGAAACAAGAAACTGAAAAAGTCACTTAGGTGATGGAAAGAACTCCCATGCTCCTAGATTGCCAAAATGAATATTGTGAAAATGGTTAGACTACCAAGGATAGTCTACAGGTTCAATGCAGTCCCATCAACATTTCAATGACACTCCTCACAGAACTAGGAAAAGGCAATTCTAAAATTCATATAAAAACACAAAAGACCACAGATTATAAAAATAATTTTAAGTAGAAAGAGAAAATCCATGAGTATTACTTTACCTGACCTCAAACTATCCTACAAAGATGTAATATTAAAGACAGCAAGGCAATGGTACAAAAACAGACAGGTAGACCAGTGGAACACAATGGGAAGACCCAGAGGTAACTCACGTAACTACAGACACCTCATTTTTTTTTTATAAAGCTATTGAAGACACACATCAGAAAGCAAACAGCCTTTTTATCAAATGGATATCAAATGTAGAAGAATGAAATAAGATCTATATCTCTCACCATGTTAAAAAAACAGTTTAAACTGGATCAAAGCATTCTATTAAAAACAAAAAGTACTGAAACTGCTAAAGGCCACAGGTATAAACAACATGTTTGTGAACAGAACCTCAGTAGGAAAGAGTCCCAAGAACTGACAAATGGACTAGATGAAATTAAAAATCTCCACACAGCAAGAAAGTCGGTGAACAGAATGAACAGACAACCAGGATTGCTGAGATGGGTCAATGTGTGGAGACACTTGTGCACAGACATGGACTGAATCTGATGCCTGGATCCCACAAGGTGGTAGGAGAGAGTCAATTCCCTAAAGTTGTTCTCTGACTCTGTCTGTCTCTGTTTCTCTCTCTCTCCTGCTTTCTCTCACTCATAAAAACATACATACATACATACACACATACATATGTACATACATACACACATACATATGTACATACAGTACATACAGATAGACAACATACAGAATGGGAGAAAAATCTTTGCCAGTTATATATCAGACAAGATATTTATGTCCGTAATACTTGAAGAACTATAAAAATTATTATTATTATTTTTTTTTTTTTGGTTTTTTGAGACAGGGTTTCTCTGTGTAGCCCTGGCTGTCCTGGACTCAATTTGTAGACCAGGCTGGCCTCGAACTCGCAAAGATCCGCCTGCCTCTGCCTCCCAAGTGCTGGGATTAAAGGCGTGCGCCACCACTGCCCGGCTTATAAAAATTATTTTAAAAAAATTTTCTCAAACTGCTAATCAATAAATTAGCCAATGATCTGAGCAGACAGTTCTGAAAAGAAGAAATATAATGGGCCAATAAATACTTTTTAAAAGTGTTTAGCGTGTTGAGCCATCAGAAAAATGCAAATTAAAACTACTTTGAGACTCCATGTCACTCCAGTCAGAATGGCAACAAATAATGTGCTGTAAAAGATGTGGAGAAGGAAGAACTGTTGACTGTCCACTGTTGAGATTGTAAATTAGAGCAGCCACTCAGAGATCAGTGTGGAGGATGCTCAAGTGGACCACTATATGACCCAGCTCTTACCACAGAGATACTTGCTGATCTGTATTCATTGTTCCTCTCTTCACAGTACCAAGGAGAAGGAGTCAGCCTAGCTGTCCATCAGCAGATGAATTAATGATGAAAATGTAGCACATGCACCCAACGGAAATGGATTCAAAATAGAAATAGAAATTAAATCCTGAAGTTTGCAAGAAAATAGATAGGACTGGGAAACATTAACTGGGGTATTCCAGGCTCAGCAAAACCAATACTGTATGTTCTTTTTCATATTCATAGCCTAGCCTTTCATTGCTAAACATGCCACATCTAGATAGGTGAAAACATGGCTAAAGGCTGTGATTCTATACAGAATGAAAGAAATGGGTTTTAAGAGAGGGGGGTAGTGAAGATAATAGAGTAAAGAGGAATCTTGAGGGGAAAGTTATAGTGGGGAAAGGGAGGATATGGAGATAAAGGAATGGAAGAATCAAGGAAAAATGAAATACATATGGAAATCCTATATGGAAACCTGTTACTTTGTAAGCTAAATTTAAAAAACACTAATAAAAATTGGCCTTCTACATAGTAGCAAAACTGTGAAAATAAATGAAATGATTAAATTTTCAGGTAAATTGATAGAACTGGATTAAATTGAATGATGTAACCTAGGGCCAGAAAGGCAAATGATGCATATTCTCCTTCACTTGTGGATCCTAGCTTGAGATTTCTAACCTTATTGTTTAAATTTTGGGTGCCTCTAGAAGCTAAGAAACCATAGAGAGGCCATTGGGAGAGAGGTGCTTTAAGGGAGAGGGCATAGTAACATGTAGGTAATATGAGAGTAGAGAGTGAAAAGGCTTATGTGAGGTTGGGGACAGATGAGGAGATGAGGGGAGGGTGGTAGGGTTAACTACAATAGGTTGTGAAAAAGTTTACTATCTTGTAATCAAATAATATATACATAAAAAAGAAAAGAATTTGAAGGGAGAGACACTGCATAGCTGGAAAAAGGTGTTGTCCTAGAAGCTATGATTTATTAAGCAAAAACTCCAATGCCAGGGATGGGATACCTTCTGGGATGGGATACCTTCTAACTAGTTGTTAATCAGGTAGATCCCAGAGACCCCCAAAACAATACAAGCTCTGGGCATTCCTCTTGGCTGCCTACCACAACTAGATGATGAGACCTCATTACTGAAGGCATCACACATCTTGGTTGCATGACAAAGAGAAATCAAGCTGGAGCTGAACAAGAAGCTTCCTCTCTGATGGCTAGCTTTCATAGGTGCTGCGAAAGCTGTTATGGAAGAAAAAGCATCAAAAGTCTTAAAATTCCATTAAAGAGACCTATGGAAATATAAACAGCGGAAGGAAATTAAAACTGCCCAAGACCTGAAAGTGGGAATAGAATCAATAAAGAAAACCCAAACTGAGGTGTAACAAGGTGGCTTTTATTATTACATTATACACTCTATAACTTATTTTATATACTTAATACCTCTACTTCCCTTCCAACCCTTGTTCTTTCCAACACCCCAACATTAGGTGGGAAAGAAAGAAGTTTAGAGGGGGGAGGAATGTAGGTCTCTTTGTGCTACTTCCTGCTGATTAGGGTTGTTGGGTTCTTTTGGGGCAATACCAATCTCAGTCACAATATCCAGAAGTCCAGCAAACCAGGAACTAGCATCAGTTTGGGGGACCAACAACCTCTTTCTTCTTTGCAGTCCCCCTTCTCCTCTGGATTCTGGCTTTTTATCCCTCTCTCAAGTCCTCAGGGTGGAACTTGCTCAACTGGCTAAGCCACGCCTCTGCTAACTCACAAGGGAGTTAACAGTTTACACCTGTGGTCTTAACTGAAGCAGCCTCACATCTGGGATTAAACAAAAACATTCTCATAACTGTTTTTTTTTTTAATAACCAAAACTCTTACCACACTTAAGGAAAAGTGGAAGTGAAAAATTTAGGAACTTGAACAGGATTCTCAGTGGTAAGCCTCACCAACAGAATATAAGAGATGGAAGAGGAAATCTCAGGCATTGAAGACAAGATATAAAAAATGAATACCTCCATCAAGGATGATGCTAAATCTAAAACAATTCCAGGCACAAAACATTCAAGAAATCTAGGACACTATAAAAAGACCAAATCTACAAATAATAGGACTAGAGGAAGGAGAAGAAACCCAGATCAAAGGGACAGAAAATATTTTCAACTTTCCTTAACCTGAAGAAGGAGATGCCTATTAAGGTACAAGAAGCACACAGAAGACCAGAAAAGATATTCCCTTTGGTACACAGTATTCAAAACTTAAATGTAATGAAAAAGAAAGAATATTAAAAGTTACAAAAGACCAAGTAATATATAAAGGCAAAACTATTAGAATAACACCTGACTTCTCAATGAAGACTTTAAAAGCCAGAAAGTCCTGGATAGATGTTCTAAAAATAGTAAGCAAAACTTTCAATTACAATAAATGTAGAAAATAGGACATCCCATGATAAAAACAAAATTTAAGCAGTATCTACCTACAAATCTAGCCCTAGAGAAGGCACTAGAAGAAAAACTTCAACCTAAAGAGGCTAATCACACCCAAGAAAATTCAAGGAATAAATAATCCCAGACCAAAAAATTAAAAGTGGTGCAAACCCCCCCCCCACCACAACAAATAACAGGAATCAACAAGCATTGCTTATTAATAACTTTCAACATCAATGTTGTCAATCCCCCAATAAAAGGATACAGTCTAACAGAATAGATGTGAAAAAAGGATCCACTCTTCTTCTGCAACCAAATAACACATCTTAACATCAAGGATAGAAATTATCACAGGATAAAAGGATAGAAAGAGATATTCCAAGCAAATGGATCTAACATGAAAGCTGGTATAGTTATTTTAATATCCATCAAAAGACATCAAACCAAAACCAAAATTAGAAGAAACAGGGATGATACTACACACTCATCAAAAGAAAAATCCACCTAGAGGACATTGCAATTCTTAATATCTATGCATCAAACATAAGGACACCAAAGTTCATAAAAGAAACATTTAAATAACATACTGACCCTCACACAGTGATAGTGGGTGAATTCAATACTGGACTCTCACCAATAGAGCGGTCATCTAGATAAAACTTAAACAGGAAAGTGCTTTAGTTAACTGACATCATAAACAAATGGACCTATCAGATATTTACAGAACATTTCACCCAAACACAAAGGAATATACCTTCTCAGCAGCTCATGAAACATTCTCTAAAACCGATCACATACTCAGACACAAAGCAAGTATCAACAGATACAAAAATACTGAAGTAGTTCCCTGCATCTTTTCTGACTACTACAATTAAAGCTGGATATCAATAACAACAGAAACAGCAGAAATTTCACAAACTCATGGAAACTGAACAACTCACTACTGAGTGAAAAATTGATCAAGAGAGAAATTAAGAAGGAAATTAAAAACTTTCTAGTTGAATGAAAAATAAAACACAACATATCCAAACTTAGGTGACACAATGCAGGTAATTCTAAGAGGCAAGTTCATATCACTAAGTGCCTACATTAAAAAAAAAATGGAGAGATCTCATACTTGTAACTTAACAGCATATCTGAAAGCTCCAGAATACAAAGAAGGACATCATACCAAAAGGAGTAGATAGCAATAAATAATCAATTCAGGGTTAAAATAAATAAAATAGAAAGAAACAAAAATACAAAGAATCAATGAAACAAATAATTGGTTCTTTGAAAAAAAAGTGAATAAGATTGACAAACCCTTAGCCAGATTAACAAAAAGGTGGAGAAAGAAGATCTAAATTAACAAAATTAAGAACAAAAAGGGGGTCATAACAGCAGACACTGAAGAAATACAGAGAATCATAAGGACATACTTTAAAAACCTATATCAACCAAGCTGGAAAAATTAAAAACAAACAAAAAAACAAACAAAACAAAAAGATAATTTTCTTAATACATTTCATTTACCAAAGTGAAAATCAAGATCAGATAGGCAATTTAAGCAGACCTATAACTGCCAGTGAAACAAAAGTTATAATTAAGTCTACCAAACACAAAAAGCCCAAGGCTAGATGTTTTTAGCAAAGAATTCTACCAGACTCTCAAAGAAGTGTTGCTGCCAATACTCTTCAAATTATTCCACAAAATAGAAACAGACGGAACTCTGCCAAATTCCTTTTGTAAGGCCACAGTTACCTTGATACCTAAGCCACATGAAGATGCACAAAGAAAGAGAATTTTTGACCAATTTCCCTTATGAACATAGATGAAAAACTTCTCAATAAAATATTTCCTAAATTAACCCAAGAGCATATTTAAAACAAAACAAAACATTCATTATGGTCATGTAATCTTCATTCCAGAGATACAGGGATAGTTCAACATACATAAATTGATAAGTGTAATCCACCACATAAATAGACCGACAGACAAAAAACACATGATCATCTCATTGGATGCAGAAAAGGCCTTTGACAAAATTAAAAACCCTTTCCTTTGTAATAAAAGTCCTGGAGCGATGTGGAACACAAGGAACTTATCTCAACCTAATAAAGGCAGTTTACAGCAAGCCTACATCCAACATCAACTTAAATGAAGAGAAACTGAAAGCATTTCCAGTAAAATCAGGAACAAGACAATGTTGTTCACTCTCTCCATACGTATTTAATATAGTACTTGAAGTGTTAGCTACAGGAATAAGACAACTGAAGGAGACCAATAGGATACCACTAGGAAAGGAAGAAATAAAAGTATCTTTATTTGCAGATGATATGGTAGTATACATAAAAGACTTTCAAAACTTCACTAGGAAACTTCTTCAGCTGATAAACATTTTCAGCAAAGTAGCAAAAGTAACACACAAAAATCTTTCCTATATACAAATGAAAAACAAACAAAAATAGAAAGAATCAATGAAACAAATAATTGGTTCTTTGAAATAAAGGTGAATAAGACTGACAAACCCTTAGCCAAATTGAGAAACAAATCACTTTTTCAAAATAGTGTCCAAAAAATATAATATCTTGGGATAACTCTAAGCAAGAAAGTGAAAGATTCATATAATGAAAAATTTAAGATTGTGAAGAAAGAAATTGAAGAGGATGTCATCAGAAGATGAAAAGATCCTCCAAGCTCATGAGTCAGTAGGATTAATACAACGAAAATGACCATCCTACAAAAAGCAATCTATAGAGTCAATGCAATCCCCATCAATATTCTAACACAATTCTCCTCCCCAATCATGAAAGGACAATTTTCAGCTTCCTATGGAATGACAGAACCCTTCAGATAGTTAAAACAAGGAATTATCATCATCCCTGATCTCAAGTTATACTATAGAGCTATAGTACTAAAAACATCACAGTACTGACAGAAAAAGAGACACATTGATCAGTGGAATCAAACTGAAGACCCAGACATAAAATCCACACATTTATGGATACCTGATTTTTTTTTTTAACAAAGAAACTAGAAATATGCACTGGAAAAAAGACAGCATCGTCAACAAATGGTACTGTTCAAACTGGACAGCTACATGTACAGGAATTCAAATAGATCCATACTTATCACACTATATGAAATTCAACTCCAAATGAATTAAAGACCCCAACTTAAAACCAGACATAATGGAGTTGATAGAAGAGAAAATGGGGAATAATCTTGAACTCATTGGCACAGAAAGACTTTCTGAAGAGAACATTGTTAGCAAGGCACTAAGAACAACAATTCATAAATGTGACCTCATGAAACTGAGAAGCTTCTGCATGACAAATAACACTGTCATTCAGACAAAGCAGCAGACTACAGAATGGGAAGATTGCAATGTGAGTTTGTTTTCTTTAGTGAATTAGTAAGGGCTTTTGAAATGCAGACTCTTAAGGGGCATGCAGATCAGCCTGGCACCTGACAGCACATAGTCCTGGACAACCATCAAGAAGGTACTCTGAAAGCTCAGGAAACTGAAAAGAGCTTATGGCTTGGCATTTCTCGGATGCTAAAAAGATTTGAGCTGAAATGGGTGGAGCCCAAGTAAAAACGTCTCGTTTTGAAGCCACAGCCCTGAGAGACAAGGAGAAAGCAATTAGTGGAGGGGCACAGCCAAGGGTTGCCAGTTACCATGAGAGGGCCCATGAGCTGTGAGTTACTGCAAGAAACCTCGAGAACCACACCCTATTTAAGCACGAGAGGTGAGGGAGCCCCCAAGAGAGGAGAGCGCTTGTTGGAGACAATGAAATGTGAGGTGACAATATGCCATCTGCCAGCCCTTAGCCGACACCAGCCCGGAGGGAATAAGGATCAGTGGTCTAAGTACATAAACTGAAAACTGCCAAGGAAACAGGAGACAGATCCTGACCCCATGCTTGAGAGAGAAAGACTCTTGCCACAAGCCAACCTAAGAAGGCTGGTAGAAAAGGCATGACATAGAACCTACTGAGAGAAAGTTAATGAAAACCGGACACTAAAGACATCCATCCAGGGCCTGAGAGCTGCCAAGCGAGGGAATGAGTTGGAAGGAGGCAAACGGAGTTCGGAGGCTACATGGAGGACTTTGAAAACAGGCAGGAGGGTAACCTTTGCCACATGAGGGTGTGACATAGGGCCAGACAAGCGAATTAGCCCTGGAAAGGCCTCAAAGCCCAGCAAGGCCTCTAAGCCAAAGACTAAGCCTGATGGTGCTGCACCTGCCCTGAGGGGGCTCAGCTAGTTCAAAGGGCAGCCTGAGGTGTTCATGCACAGTCTGAAGCCAGCCACAAGCTGAGCGGTTGAAGCAAGCTGGCTGCAGGATCCAGAGAGCGATGGTAGTCCCTGACCCTGAGGAGGAAGCCTCAAACCTAACCTGACATAAGAATACTGTGACTGTGCCAGAGCCAGACTGCTGAATGCTGTTTGAGGTGTGCCAGCAGATAGAAGGATGACCAAGTTGCCCTCATGGACCTGTGCTAGATGGCCTTAATATCCTTTCAAAAGGGTTAAAGTGGTATTGTTTAAGTGTTATTAGGTATTATGTGTTTATAGGTTATAGGTTTTTAGGTACTAATAAAATATAGATTAATAAAATTTTCATTTACAGAAGATACTTTTATCAATAAGATAGAAGACTAATATCCAAAATATATAAAGAACTAAAAAACTGGACATCATGAAAAAATAAGCCAATTAAAATGGGGAACAGGTCTAAACAGAGTATTCTCAAAAGAGGAAACTCAAATGATTGAGAAACACTTTAAAAATGTTCAACATCCCTGGCTTCAGTGGAATGTAAATCAAAACTTCTTTGAGATTCCATCTCACACATGTCAGAATGGCTAAGATCAATAAAAGCATGTGACAGCTCCTGCTGGCGAGGATGTGGAGCAATGGGGACACTCATCCACTGCTGGTGGGAGTGCAAACTTGTGCAGTGACTGCAGAAATCAGTGTGACAGCTCCTCAGGAAGATCAGAATAAATCTATGACAAACAAGGTCCAGCTGTACTCCTCTTGGGCATATACCCAAAGGGCCCTTCATTCTACCAGACAGACAACTTGCTCAACCATGTTTATTGCTGTTTTATTCATAATACTCGGAAATTGAAAAGCAGCCTAGATGTCCATCAACAAATGACTGGATAAAGAAAATGTGGTACACTTACATAACAGAGTATAACTCAGCTGTTAAAAAAAATGACATCATGAAATTCAAAGGTAAGTGAATAGAAGTAGAAAAAAAAATCATCCTGAGCGAGGTAAACCAGACTCAGAAAGACAGATATGCTATGTATTCACTTCTATGTGGATATAAGCTGTTGGGTCAATGATAAGCAAGCTACAATCAATTAACAATTACAAGCTACAAATACAATTACAGAGGTTAGGTATAGAGTAAGTGAATTTGGGGACAGATAAATCTCTCTAGGAAAGAACATAGAATAGCTATGGATGGACAGAGTGGGGTAGGGTAGGGTAGGGAGGCATTGAGATGGAAGGATCAAGCAGGGATAAGAGAGGGAATATGGAGAGAGACAGATACAATTAAGGGCCATTCGAGGGAGTGTAAGGAATCCCAAATCAGTAGAAACTTCCTAAATTATATACATAAATAAAGGTGACCTAAATGAAATCACCAAATAATGGAGAGACAGAGACCCCTGGACATTTCTTGTCACCAAATGAAACTATTTTTTTTCTTCATTGAAAACAAAAATCTACCCTGTGAATTTCACTTCATGCACCCTATTCCCTCCCATCTCCCACCTCCCCCCAGATCCACCCTCCACGCTTGCAATCCATCCCAGCATAAAAAAATAACAGCTCATTGTGGAAGCTGCAGTGTATCTCAGTAGGTACTACAATATCCCCCTTTTCCACACATTCTGCCTGCAAATATTCATTGTAATGACTCTGGTATGAGGCCCCTGGTCTCTGCTACTCCATTAGTACTGGAACTCCTCTCAGATATGCCACAACTGTCCTGTGTCTTGGGGTTCCTAAAGTCCTGGGTTGTGGCACTGAACTCCTCTTGCACTCCAGCAGTTCATCCATGGGTGGATGTTGGGGCGGGCCAACAACTCAAAGCCCTGGTTCTGGACCTGCAACCACCACCTGCATAGCCAGCTAGTTCCACTAAGCAGTAGCAGCAGCAGCAGCAGCAGCAGCAGCAGCATGTGAGGAGCAGGGACAGCTCTCCTGCTCTTGTGACCCCATCTGGGCCACATCTCCTGTCGGCCAATGGTGGTGAGGGCAAAAGGGAGGGGCCAAATGAAACTTTTATTACCAGGAATGGATTACATCTATTTGAGTTGTTGGCCAAAGGGGTCCCATGGGAAGCCTCAGACAACCCAGGCTGTTGCCAAGGGTATAAGTTGCTCTCTACAAACTGACAGTAAAGACCTATTGCTGAAGTCAACATCTATATAACCCATTGAACACAGAGAAGTTGAGCTAGTGCCTACCTAGAACTTTTAATGCTACAGAGCAATGATCTTGGTACTGGAAGGTACTCTGCATGCTACCAAGGGAGAAGTGTAAATGCCATCCCAGGTACAAACCCTTTGATCTACAATGGTATCCTGCCTGCAAGACATGCTAGGACAATTGTGACACAAAGCTTGTGGCAGTAACCAACCAATATCTGATTTGACTTAAGGGAGTTGGAAGCCATGCTATATGATGCTTGGGTGCCCAAGAATCTGAGAGACTAGTCAGCCAAGGAATCTAGGGGGAAAACCAAATACTAAGGAAACTAACAATAAAATGATGTGCAGAGAGTGAGAGACCTTGGAACACTCAGCTCTAAATATGATATTTGTACCAATTTCCTTCCCTCAGGGTTCAGAGAACCCTATGGAAAAGGAGGCAAAAAGAATGTAAGAGCCAGAGGGGATGGAGGACACCAAGAAAACAAGGCCTTCTAAACACAACAAGACCAATGCACATAAAAACTCATAGAGACTGAGGCAGCGTGCACAGGGCCTGCACAGGTCTGTGCCAGATATGGTCCTAGAGCTGAAAGAAGTGGACACCTTCCCCTATCCCTAACCCAAAAGCAATATTCAACTAATAACCACTTGCAAATGAAAATTTAGTTTTCTAAAAGGAAGTCTCACTTTATATCACTATAATCAAAATATATTGCATGAAAAGAAATTACTCTTAAGGATGAGCCGAATACCCAGCAGTACACAGTCAACAGAAAACAAATTCAGGAACATCTTTCATGTTTCCTTGTCTCATAATGTCATGACAGGGCCTTTCCTTACTTTATCCTTTTTTTCCTGAGTGTGTGAACAAGTGAGTCACTGCGTCTATATTTTTTCTTGTGCTTTTCTTAAGCTCTTTTTCTTCTGTTTGTTTTATCCTATTCTGATTTGTTTGTCTTTGTTTTATCTTACTATATTTTACTATTACCCCTGAGATCTGGATGGGAGAGGAGCTGGGGAAGAGCTGAGAGGAGTACAGGGAAGGAAAACTATAATCAAGATATATTGCATGAAAAAGAAAATAGTTTCAATAAATGAAAAAAATGTAAGAGGTAGAAGACAAGGAGGAGGCCTGTGAAATTCTATCTTCTAGGCCACATAGTTATAATCACAAACTCAAACTAACAGTAATTGTGGGTTCCTGTAATTGGGTCTACACAAGAATGTCCCTGTTAACAATCAGACACGGGTCGAGCAGATATAAGATGTTTTGTTTTTCAAGACAAATCTGTGTAGTCCTGGCTGTCCTGGAACTCTCTCTGATACCAGTTTGGCCTCAAACTCAGAGTTCCACTTACTTCTGCCTCCCAAGTGCTGAGATTAAAGGTGTGTGCCTCCTAGTCCAGTATGTAAGAATGTTTTTTTAAAGGTCTGTTTTCAAGACAAAAATATCTTGAGTCAGCTTAGGTCCAGTCTTGGATGAGTGGAAAAACCCTGGACCCCTGCTGGCATCTTCTAGTCTAGCTAGGACACCACCTCCACACAGGACACTGAAAACATAGAAAGCTGACAGCTAAGCTTGTTTGCCTAATGGCCTGTGACCATGACAAAGTTCACCTAAAACGCCTTAAAATAAATGGATATAAAATCTAGAGGTAAAATCACACATGGTCTTTGTTGAGAAATAGTCAAGCATATACAAGAGATCACATAAGGTTGTGGCCCGCTGAGTACTCGATCAACAAGGACAAGATGGGAGGACCCGTGTTCACAGTTTAAAAAAAAAAAACGTTTTTTTGCACTCTATCAGTGTGCCTGATATTCATCTTGGCTAGCATTTGACCTTGAAGATCATAAAATAATGCTTGCTTTTGCTGTTCTGAGTCTCCAGTGTTCATTATTATGAAGTGGGTACCCTTGTTCCTCTTATTTTGGGGGTATTTGTCTAAGCCAGGGTCTCTGTTGCTGCAATAAAGCACTAGGACCAAAAGCAACTTGGGAAGGAAAGGCTTTATCTCATCTTACACTTCCGCATCATAGCCCATCACCAAGGAAAGTCGGGGCAGGAACTCAAACAGGGCAGGGACTTGGAGGCAGGGGCTGATGCAGAGGCCATGGAGCAGTGATATTTACTGGTTTTCTCAGCATGTTTTCTTATGTCATTCAGAACGACCAGCCGGTAGCACCATCCCTTGTGGGGTGGGTTCAATCCACATCAGTGATTAATCAAGAAAATGCACCACAGGCTTGCCCACAGGCATTTTTCAACTGAGGTTCCCCCTTCCAAAATGAATCAAGTTGATGTAAAAACTAGGCAGCACAAAGTTCATGCAGAGTTTTGTGGGGGAGAAAAAGCCCAGTTTCTCGAGAACGGTAGGTGTACACTATCTCTCTTTGGGGTGACCTGCTGTCTCAGAACTTTGTCTCTCCCCAACACCTCAGAAAAGACCCAAGACAATTTTGAGAACTGCAAACCTAATGTATTGTGAGTTGGAGAGCACTCTGGAAGAAAGGAACCTCTAATGAGGGGCAATCAAGTAACTTCGTGTGTGAATCAAGGAAGGGAAATTGGATTACAGTACTGCTTTGGTGGCTGGATATTTTCAGAGGCCAAGAATATATGGCTGGCGGTTAAGAGCACTGGCTGCTCTTCCAAAGGACCCAGGTTCAAATCCCAGCACCCATGTGGCAGTTCACAGCTGTCTGTAATTGCTGGCGCACACCTTTAATCCCAGCACTGGAGAGGCAGAGGCAGGCAGATCTCTGTGAGTTCAAGGCCAGCCTGGTCTATAAAGTGAGTCTAAGACAATCAGGGGTTGTTGCTCAGAGAAACCCTGTCTCGAAAAAAAAAAAAAAAAGAATATATGGCTGAAATACATCCTAGACGTGGAGTGAGTATAGTCTCCCTCCGTGCAAAAGGTTGTAAAGAGCTCTAGCAGGCCGGAGTACGGCAAACACAGGCTTGAGCATGGCAAGCAGGGCCCTGAGAGGTTCTGCCTTTTACCCTCCTCCCCGCTTGCTAAACTGTTAGTTTGCATTCCTCAAGCTAGCCCCTAAAGTCTATTCCTTATCTGATCAGTGACTCATTCCTGAAACAACACACCAAGGTCCAACAATTAAAATTCATTATTTGGCTAACATGTCCAATCGGGATTTAGCGAGTCACCCTAGCACACGCCCTCCTCCAAAAAAACACCTGTTGTTGCTTGTGTTTGTTTGCTGCCAAAGCTGCCCGTGCAACCCACCCTGCTTGCCTCTCTGGGGGTAATAAACCTCCTTAGTGCTGAGAACTTGTCTGGGTGTGTCCTGTACTGATTCTGAGGGGCCAGGCATCCTTTACAGGTTGAGGGCATAGGGAAACTCAGACACTCGAACTAGCCAAAGTTGGCCAAAAATTCTAGACTGAGAGCGCCAAAGGAAGAGAGAAATGAGAATTTTCCCTCTGATATTCCCCCTGGATGATCCATAGGGAGAATGTGAGGTTCTGGGAAGGTAATTCCCAAACAAAAGGAAAACCAGAAAATGATCAGATATTGTTTCTGTAGGTTCTTGCTGGATTATGAAGCTTTCTCTAACTCAGGCTCTGTGAGACCATAGGGAGGTAGAATGTGAAAAAGTAAGTGGTGACAGTTTGCCTGAGACTTACAACAACAAATCTGTGTGTGTGTGCATAATTATATATGGATATATGTAAAATTTGCTACAGTGTGCCACATATGTAATTTGGATTCAACTCTTGTTTAGGAAAATGAAATAGGAAAGGCAATAAATAGGTTAAACATATTTATAAAGCTATAAATATGAGGTCATATTTTTGGTAAGATGGATAAAAAAAGAAAAGATATATTTGAGATAATATCTACTTGGTGTGAAAAATAAGAATTTTTCCTAAAAATATGGGGGCAAAATAAAAATAACTTAAGCTTATATGTAGAGAAAATGAGTAAACTGTCAAGGCTTCTGGAGGCTGGGTCCTAGGGACGGCGCGTATTTGCTGGTCAATGGCTGCATTTGCTAAGCTTATCATGATTATTCATGGTAACATTCACAAGAACTGGCTCAAAAGAACAAAGAATGGATGTCTGATCACAATAATTAATGTATTTTGCTTTGCTAGTGTTTAACCACCTGGGGAAACTAAGTCATAATAAAATGAGGATTTTTTTAAAGTTGTTTTTTTTTTTAACATAAGCTTTATATCAATGTTATACAAAAGTTAAAAGGACAATACTGGTAAACCTGTCCTTCTGAATTTTCAACAAGGAAGGCTTAGAGGGCCAAGTCCACCAGTGAATACACACAGACACTCTTAAAGTCTTTATTACCAGCCGGCAACTGCACAGGGAACTTGCCCAAATCATGCAGCCCTGAGTCTCACAGTTATTTGTCTTTTATTCACAAAAACCACATCCTGGTTACCACACTTCAATTAACAAGAACAGTTAGCAAAAAGGGAAAATACAGAAGCCAAAAAGGAAAGTTAGTACATTTAGAGACTTTCCTGGATCCTTGAACTGTGGACCAAGACTTTGAGGAATTGAGTCTTTGCTTCATTTCGACAGGTATTAGGGCCTGCCTATATGTTGGGTTTTAAGGTGAGAACAATGTCTCCAACATGGAGTTGGTTGTGCTAAGGTGTGTGGTCCTGTTACAACACCAAAGAAAATAAGATTGGGGTGGGGAGAGGAGGTTAGCTAATAATTTGGCCCTTGACCTTCAAGGTTAGTCAGAACGCAGATAATGATGACATCCATCTGAAAACTGCAAATTAATTATTTAATGTAGTTATTTGTAAGTATAAACTGTAACATTAGGCCGGCGGAGTAGCCGGCGGCTTGGCAGAGGAGCAGGTGGCCTGGCCTGAGTGCCTTAACCGGCTGCCTAACTTATCCTGGAGAAAGAACCCCAGGACCAAAGGTGGCCTAAACCACCTATAACCTAAACTCTGTTAATTAATATAAATTGTTATATTAGGCCAGTAGAATTACCAAAGGCTTGGCGGGAGATTCGCCTGGGCTCAAGGGGAGTCTGGGAATCCAACAGCCCAGGACTGCTTGGACTGAGGGTCTATAAGCTGCCGCAGTCTTTTCCCCAATAATTAAACACACCAAGACCTTTTAATATTTTAATGCTTAGCCCTTAGCTGGGCAGACTCTCAATTAGCTACTCTAAGTTAACCCCAAACCAACATGTGCCTGTGAGTACCTTCCAGACTTCTCCAGATGTCTTTCTCCTTCTGTGTCTCGGCGGAAAGAGGAAAGAGACTCTATGTGTGTGGAATTCCTGCTGATCTGAGGAAGTCCCGCCTTCCTATACTCTTTCTTCCCAGCTATTTGGCCATAAGCGACTTTTATTAACCAATCAAGAGAATGCCTCAGAAGGGGCGGTAACCAGATCTCAGCATTGAATTCAATGTATCAGAAACAATATTAGACCTTCCCTCAACATCCATCCACCTGTTGTCTTAGTCAGAGAGACTGTACAATCTGGAGATTGGTGTCTCTAACTGGCACACAAACTATAGGGCACTGGTTCTCAGTCTAACACTGTGACCCTTTAATACAGGTCTTCATGTTGTGGTGACCCCCCCAAAAGTAATTTTCATTGCTACTTCCTAACTGTTATTTTGATAGTTACCAATAATAATGTAAATATGTCATATACAGGCTATCTGATATACAACCCTTTGAAAAAGTAGTTTGACCTCCAAAGGGGGTGGAGACCCACAGTCTGAGGACCACTGCTGCAGAGGAACTAGAGGAACTCCATTTCATACTAGTGAGCACTGGAGACTCCGGCAGCCGAAATGAGGAATTTTATTTCATGCTTTTGAAAGGTCTGGCAACAGCTCAGAAAAATGGGAGGGGAGTCAATTATATGCAGACAAGGGTCTAGTGAACCTAAACACAAGTTCCTTCCTCCTCTTTTTTCTTGGCTAAGTACTCAGGGAGTACAATCTTATATGTCATCCCCTGTTTGTGCTTAGTTATTTTTAACTATATGTCTCTGCTTTACAACCTGTTTATTTGAAAGCTTTTCAGATGTGCTTTGTCATGTATGCTCAGAAACCCCCAACTGCTAGTTGCCGCCTAGCCCAGATACTGGGTGATTCATCAGACATCACTGTAACTCATGAAGTCGACGGTAGTATAGCATGTATTTGCGTTCTGTGCAGAGATACATTTCCTGTGGAGGAAACAAGCTCAATGGAGTGGGACATGGTGCCTGTGCTGCCACAGAAAGCTGCAAAGGTCAGGCAGAACCCATGAGAAGCTCCCCTAATGACAGACAGGATTTGATTTACAGATGGGTCATTTCTGGTAATTGATGAGAAAAAGGCCAAGAAGGTACAAGGACCTGTGTCCATATAAAATGTTCTACGACTTCCAAATCTTAGTATGTTCATGGAGCTCCCTGCTCTGAAAACCTAAGATTAGATTTTAAATAAAAACCATGTGCAGCCAGGTGGTGGCAGTGCACACCTTTAATCCCAACACTCAGGAGGCAGAAGCAGGCAGATCTCTGTGAGTTCAAGGTTAGCTTGGTCTAGAGTTCCAGGACAGCCGGCACTGAACAGAGAAACCCTCTCTCTCTCTCAAAAAAACAAAACAAAACAAAAACCCAACAAAACAAACAAAAATAAAAACCCCCAAACCCTAAAAGCCCCCCAAAAGATATATTATTACAATATCTTCCACTCTGTCCTCACTTGGATCCAAAGCACTTCTTTCCCAGACTCTATTCTTGGAATTTGCGGTCCATCAATTCCAACCTAGCAACTTAATGCCAATCAAACCTGGAGAAACGACAAGCCTCAGCTAAGCTAGGAAGGCTGCTTCCAAATGCTCCTGACCACACAGACAGCAGATGTGACAGACTCATTGTACCTGGGCTAAGAGACTGGAAACAGTGACTCTAAAAGGAATAAAATCTATGGGAGTGTATGAGGTTGCCAGGGAACCTCTAAAGCAAACTCTAAGAAAAACTACCAACAAACCCAGTGGGGATTGGAGACCGATACTATCCCATGGATAGTTCCTATCCAATGCTCACACAGACACCTGTACTTAAATTAATGGGTTACAAGGGAAAACCAAGAGTTGTTAATGTTGCAAATCAAGCACTCTTCCAGCTTGCCTTTCAGCTACTCAGCGCTTATGTCATAACTTGCCACCACCAGGTGCTGTGCCTTTCCACTGTTGCTATGAATTGTGCAGCAACACATGCACCCTTTAAAAGGTCCCGTTGGGGGCTGGAGAGATGGCTAAGTGGTTAAGAGTACTGGCTGCTCTTCCAAAAGACCTGGGTTCAATTCCAGCACCCACATGGCAGTTCATGGCTGTCTGTAATTGCCAGGTATGGTGGCATATGCCTTTACTTACAGCACTGGGAAGGCAGAAGCAGAGGTAGGTGGATCTCTGTGAGTTCAAGGTTGGCCTAGTCTACAAAGTAAGGCCAGGAGAGCCAGAGATACACAGAGAAATCCTGTTTCAAAAAAACAAAAACCAGGGCTGGAGAGATGGCTCAGCGGTTAAGAGCACTGGCTGCTCTTCCAGAGGTCATGAGTTCAATTCCCAGCAACCACATGGTGGCTCACAACCATCCATAATGAAATCTGGTGCCCTCTTCTGGCCTGCAGATATACCTGCAGACAGAACACTGTATACATAATAAATAAATCTTTAAAAAAAAAAAAACAAAAACCAAACCAAACAACAACAACAACAACAAAAAAACCCAAAATCAAAGGTCCCTCTGGACATCACAGCTCTCTCTGTGTCTTGTTCGTTCTCATTCTCTCTGTCTCCCTGCCTCTCTGTCTGCCTGTCTCTGCTCCCCCCCCCCCCCCCCCTCCTTCTAAGATGGCCTTGTGTTCTCCCCTTGAACTAGATCTGTTGTGTGGTGTGATCTTGTAGTGGCACACCTTGGCCCCAACCTGCCATGGTACCTTTTGCAGCTTTATTATAACAGTTAATCTTAATGGATTGATAGGATCAGAGGGAAGTAAGAGCAATCTGAAACGAATAAAATCATCAAAGAACAAAATTAATCAATAAAAAATTGGGAAACAAAGAAAAGTAATGAAGTTAAAGAGTATTATAAATACTAGGGCATGTTGGGTTTTGGATCCAGGGCTAATCAAGTCATACTCACTTGCAGTTGCTTTATGTTTTAAAAAAAAAAATGCAAACCTGTCTGTGAATCTCTAAGCCAATGACAGACTTGCAAGTGTCCAGAGCCCAAGAGAATGATAGGCACCAGAACAAGGGACATCAGAGGGCTGCCGGTACAATGGGAACAACTCTACAAGATATGTCCCTCCTCCCCATTAGCCCCACATCCTGTGTACATCCCTTCCCTGGAAAACTGGCCCACCTACTTATTAGCCAGGTGGTATAAAACACCCTCCTTCCACTGAGACTTAGAACAGGACAGCCTCCAGGCCCAATGGCTCTTCAGAGCCCCTTCAATGCTATCTGTTTATCTATGACATTGAGACCACAACTTTCCTCACCATCCCTTGTAGAATAGAAGGGCATGAGGTCCGGTCCTGATGCAGAAGGGAACTATAACTGTTCTCCACCCAGAAAGCTAGCATGGATGTGGCTAACAGTCTTGTGATTTTATTTATTTATTTATTTATTTATTTAATTCACTTCTGCAGATTGAGGCTTCATCCCAATCCACCAGACTCCTGAGACTCTCTGTCAATAGAATCCATTCTTATGAAGGAAGTCCCATGTAATTTACAAAAAAGAGTTTATAATTATGCTTATTACAAACCTTTCCTCCCTAGACCCCCTATCCTGAGCATTGTTTCTCAGTCAACAGAACCCATTCTCATGGAAGATGCCACAGGTACTTTGCAAAGGAGTTTCAATGCTTCATTGTGATAACTGGGAGGAGGAAACCTTTTTCCAAAGTTGTGCTGCTCTTAACTATGTCAAAAGTAACCCAATCTAGATCAGCCTCTACAAGTTTGAACCAGCCCAGCTAAGTAAGTCATGCTGAACCCAGTTTCCTTTTTGTCTCTTGCAGATCATTTCTCTGCCAGCAGTAGAATTTGCAGGGACTCCCACAGCTCCTTCCATTCTGTTGTCTGTCTATCCACAGTATTAATAACTCTCCTAATAAATGTTTCATCCCAAAAGACAATCTAGCTTAATGTGTTACCTTGAACTCCAAACACAAAGCTGTTCAATATGAGCAAGAAGTGGCCACAAAAAAATAAATAAATAAAAAAGAAAGAAAGAAAAGGTGGCAGTAGTTCAGATCTTGATAAGAGGCTGATTGGATTCTTAATATGGATTACATATTAATATAAAATGAGCTAGAGAGAAAAGAGAAGAATAATTCCAAAACAAGACCTTTGCATATAAAATTATTATGGGAATTGGGAAAAACAATTATTATATTTTCATCTAAAATATTGCTTGAAAATATATACTTTTAAAAAAGTTGTATCTACATACCAGCAGCAAAGGAAAACTGCAAACTAAAAACAAAACTCCACCACTTAAAACAAAATCAAAAAAACATTCAGAAGAAATATCTGACAAAAGATATACATGTGAACAATAGAACATTACAAAGTATTGTTAAGAGATATTTGATCATAGGAGGAAAATGGAGGGTTCAAGGTGGGACAACTCAATAGTTAAGTTCAGATATCAACCTTTTACCAACTGACCTATGGAGTCAATGTATTCCAAACAAAAACCCTCAGATAATTTTATTTCTAGGCAATGATGGGCTGATGTATTTGGAAATGTGAAGGAACTAGAATAGCCATAATAATTATGAAAAAGTACAAAATTTAAGGCTAACCATATTATCAGAGCAGAATGATAATCAAAGCAACATGGTATCGGTACAAAGACAGACAGATGGTGGCACAGCTCAGGGAGCCTGGGAATAGACCACACACCCAAAGGATAACCAACTGCCAACAAAGGCCTAAGGAAACTCATTGGAGATAGAAGTGTTGCTGGAATAGCTGGATACTCATCTTCAAGAGGAAGGGAGGAAGGAGGGGAGGAAGGGGAATCCACAATTTTTGGTCCATTTCTTTGTGATCATATAGTAAAGTTAGTCTTACATGTAGTTGTAATATAAGACCCACAATTATAAAATATCTACAAGAAACAAAGGAAAGTTTTGTTGAGTGGATCAAATAAGCAGTTATCATAAACAATAGCAAGAACATAATTTTATAAATTACAGAGAGAAAATAGTTGGACTTTATCAAATTTTTAAAAATTGCTCTTGAAAAAATATTACTAAGATGATGAAAAGAGAAAGATATTTTGTCCACTATTTTGAAAATTGTATGTCTACTGGTCATAATTTTATAAGGATCATGATAGCTACGATCTAGACCTTTCAAAATATTATAGAGAAGTGAGCATAAGAGGGTGTTGGAAGACAAAAACATCTCAAATAAGCAAATGAAAAGATGGGCAGTATGCTGGTCTTCAGGGAAAAGGAGATTGAAGACATCTATACAAGCTATAATGACTGCTATTTAGAAGACCAACTAAATCAAGAACTGATCAGGATGGACCCTAGAAAAGTTGTACTATAACTGGAAGATTGTCATTTTCCTAAAAGCTCCAACATACTTCTTTCCATCTGACCAGTTCCATTCTCTGTATTTATCCACAATACAGTAAAACATAGGATTATGCAAAGACTTCCAATGTTTGAAAAGGTTATACATTATTTTTCTGTCTCTGTATGACAAACTAGTATAAATGTGGCACCACAAGCCAGAGTTTGCTATTAAATTCTAGTTTCCAAGACCAGAACTCTGGGCATGGCCTGGTGTGTGGCTCAGACTTTCACTGGGCTGAGGCAGGAGTTTTGGTCAGTTTGCATTCCTTTCTAGAACATAAACCTTTCCCACCTTACACAGTAGTTTACAGAATTTCTTGAGGTAATAGGACTGAGGTCTCATTACTTTGATGACTATCAGCTATGCCCTACTCTCAGCTCCTAGAAGCAGCTGCCACTTCCTTGCCTTGTGGCCTTTTCCCAACATCACAGCTGTCTTCAAAGCCGTCAGGAGACCCTCTCAATTGGCCAAGATAGAACCTTCAATAACCAATATAGTGACAGGAGTGACAGTCCCATCATCCTCAGTGCATAGCCTATTACCAAGGCACAGGCTCAGTCTATGTTCACAGAAGGTATTAATTAGACAAGGATGAGTCACTGCTCATAGGAGGGATTTGCCACAGTGGCTTTTATAGGCACACCATCAAACTGGAAATGACTCATTCATCAGTTCATCTGTAGCTGAGTGGCTAAATTATGGAAAACACTGAAATTCTGGAAAACACTGAAATGTTGCAACTCTCCATTTACCAGTCTCTATTGCTGAAATAAATGAATTTCCATAGTTTCTAAGCTACCAAGTTTGTGGCATTTTGTATAGCAGTCCAAAGAGATCAAGACACAAAGGTGGGGAGTTGTGGTGGAGAAAGTGGATAAAGTCTGACTCATGAAGGGATTTCAGGACGGTGAGATACGTCATCAGAGAAGTTTCATCCACTAGATATGACTCCAAAGACCTCCTTTCTGAGGACTATCTTTCATAGCACTAGAAGGTGCTATACAAGCTGCCAAGGGAGGGAAGCAATCCAGTCCTACCCAGATGTGATGCCTATGAACTATATCAATGGCCAGCACAGCACAATGCCCTTAAGTTGCAATAGTGACATTCATATACAACCAACAGTTGTATAATTGGACATAGGCCCCTTAACATGGGGAAAATCATGCTTGGTCTAGAAATGTAGCCATCTACCTTTGACTAGTGAGATCACGGGGCTTAGTGTTATTGCCACTTTCCCGAACCATTATAAGTCCTTACCATATACTAAACACTTACTTTTATTCTCAAAGAGAAGTGTAGCTTTCATCCTTCATCAAAAAAAGAAAATCTCTGCAGCTGACAGAGATGACTACAGAAAACCACAAGTGTTCAAAATGAAGAGAACAGCTGGACAAGCATGTGGTGTCCAGCCCAAACTGACACACCTACAGTATGACCCCACAGCTACAGGTCAGCAAACCTCACAGAAAAGGGGGAAAGATTCTAGGAGTCAGAGGACTTTAGGACATTTTCTGTACTACTGTACCTCTTAGAACTGACAGCCATTTATTTAGTTAAGCAGAAGAGTACCACAGGATCAGAAGCCACGATGTAGAATGGCTTCATATTTCATGGAAATAAAGGAGATTGCCTGATGGCTAGACCACTAGTTGGACTTATATGGATATGTGGATATGTGTTGGTAGAGAGGCCTCAAATAAGTGTCTCTGAGAGCTTGGTAATAAATATTGTTTTGAAAAGTACAGCCAAGGCTAGAAAGATGCTCAGTGGTTAAGAGCGCGTATTGCTCTTCCAAAGGACACAAAAATAGTTCCTACCACCCACATCAGGCAGCTTCTAACTTCAGTTCTAGGAGATCCAGTTCTCTCTTCTGGCCACTTTGGGGACTGCACACACATGCACATACCCACACACAAATGTTAGTTAGGTATATACTACATAACTAAAGATAAAAAACAATCCTTTGTTTTTAAAGGTATACTGAGAGACCCAGTGAGCATTGTTGCGTTTATGCAGTATGAATTCTTTGGTAATCTTCAGTTTAGTGGATTATAAGCAGAGGATAGGTTCTACTGTACAGCATGTACAAATGTGACAAAGACTAAAGGGATAGAGAATGCAGTGACAGCTGCCATTGATACATCTGACTTAGAGAGTGCGCTGAGGGGAGGAAGGCTGCAGACTATGGCAGGAATGTATTTTGTCACAGAAGAGCCATGGCATACATACAAGCTGAGGCAGGTCTAGGAAAACTGAAGAATGGATATGGTGTCTCTTCTCTTGATTTCAGAAGGCAGAAGAACCTAGGCGGGTACAGGCACAGTCACAGTCACAGATCCCTCTACTTGGGTTATGTTTGCCCTTCATTTCCTCTTCCAGTATTTTTCCTGATCCACCTGTTGGTGGTGGGAACTTAGTTCTGGTGCCCTATGGATTGTGGGAATGCATGTAGCAGTGTCGATAGAACACTGCATTGGAGCACTCAGTTTTGACTAACTTAGTTCCAAACAGGAATAGAGCTTGAAGAACCCAGAGCCACAAAACCTACTAACATATACTTGTATTTTGTGCTTTCAGAAAGATGAGACCAACTGGGGTAGAGAAGCAGGAGCAAGATTTTGAGCATCTTCCAAAACTGCTCCAGTATGGCTGCATGACAGCTGGGGGGTGTGTAAAATGCTTGCATGCTAGTTCTCATACTCCAAAGCATCTAGAGTATTTGTCCAGGCAACCAGGTTGTTTGCTTCCTCTTCCCATGATTCATCTGGCTCATGTTCTTCTGGCCAGTTTTCATTTTTCTGTTCCTGCTGTAGTTCAGAAACCACTGACCCACCTATTTCAGAGGCACAAAAAACTTCAGCTGTTGTGGGAAACATGAAAAACAGAAATTTACTGGACTTAGTGGGGAAAACAATGAGAGGTCTAATGCTGATAACCATCTGGATGACAAACAACCTTTTAAAATTCTTTTTATAGGAAATATTTTGTGTTTGTGCACACATGCATGTTTGTGTGTGTATGTTTATGTTTATGCATGTGAATGCAGTACCTGCAGAAGCCAGAAGAGAAGGTTGGATCCCCTGGATCTGGCAATTCCAGGTGATTGTGAGCTGCCCTACATGGGTACTGGTAACTGAACTGATGTCACAAGAGCAGTAAGAGCTCTTAATGGTAGAGCCATATCTCCAGTCCCCCTCCCCTTTATGTCACATTTTACAGTGGCCTTTGACATGCTCATTCTTTCCTTTTCTCTCAACCTTTTTAGAATTTGTTAGTTCATCCACCTGACCTATATTTACAATATATGTGCTGGCTTACAGTTACATTTTAGGAAAAAGACATTCTGCCAACAACCTTGCTGAGAATGAAGGTGGGCCCTTCCCTAGTTCCAGCCTCAAGGTTATTACAAGCCTTATGAGACTGTGAGAAGAGGATTGGCTAAGATATGTCCCGGATTCCTGGCACACAAAAGCTGAGAAACATTAAGTGTGTGTTGGGGTGATTTGTTTGTTATACAACAATAGAAACTGCAGCATGACATGGCCAAGAGAGAAGTGCTTGTAGAGCTCTTGGGAAACTTCTAGAGAGGCTACTACTGACTGAATACTAGCCTTATGAGAAATATGGAAAACCAGAGTTGTTTTGGATTTTTGGAATATCTGCTTATACGTAATGAAATATCTTGTGATGACCCAAGCTTAACCACAAAACTTATTTGTAGCTGGAAAGGGATGAGTATGATTAGAATGCACTATATGAAGTTCTCCAAGAACTAATAATAATTTTAAAAAGGTTTCACATATAGCTTATGACCTTAAGGTAATTTCATATAATGTGTTAAATAATTTTATACATGGAACAACATGGCAATATATTGACATTCATACGTTTTGGAGCAGGTTTAGAGAGATGGCTCAGTGGTTAAGGACACCGACTGTTCTTCCAGGGGGCCCATGTTCAAATCCCTGCACCAACATGGCAGCTTACAACTGTCTGTAACTCCAAGATCTGACCCTTTCACACAGACATACATGCAAGAAAAACACCAATGCACATAAAATAAAGATAAATTTAAAAAAGATTTTAAAAAGTTGGAGCCTTTCTCTTAGCAATTTTTTGTATTAGGAATGCTCATCTTATATCTGAATTTAATGGAAAAGGATGCCTAGGTACTAGAGTGTTAAGAGGAGGGAATAGTGTTTGGAGTAGAATGTAAAGAAACTGTGATTTTCTTTTTTTTTTAATTACTTTATTTTTTTTTCTTCAAGTTACATCTCAGTAACAAACCCCTCCCTATTCCCCCTTCCTATCCCGCCCTTCCACCCTCTTCCCCCAAGAAGTTTCCCCTTTCAGTCCAACAGATGGTTCCTTCTCTTATAACAGTAAGTATTATACAAAACAATAGATATAAATATGCCACATTTTTGAGAGTTAAATGGCCCAGTATACCTTCCCAATGTCCAGTTTATACATATTTGGCCCCTGACTTTAACATTCTACTATCTAACCAACTCCATGAGTTTAAAGGTCTATATGTGACTCAACATTCATACTATCTTGCAACACACTTTTAAGAGTATCTTCTTAGATCTATAACACCCTCTTGATTCCTAAACAGTTCAAAATTTAACTATGAGACTCTAGCTGTCTATTCTTCAACCACCTCAGAGACTTGAGAGGGATAAATATATTTGCTTATATAGGAAGTGCAGGGCCTGCAGCTTCCAAAACTAAGAAAGAACATACCAATGACTGCCTGGACAGTTCCCATTTTCTCTCCATACATTCCAGCATCAATCCTCAGCCTTTGGGTCCTGTTTCTCTGACAGACATTTGTTGTAGAGCAGGGATTATGAAGGACTTACCTACCCTGTCTTGGCAGAGTTAGGCTGTCGACTTCCCTGCTACCAAGTTTTGTCCTTTTTGGACAGCAGTCTGTCTGCAGTTGGTGCAAGGGGTTTTTTCATGCCAAGAGAAAGGCTTGCCACTAATTCAACCATCTTACAGTGGAGGTTCTTCGATGCTTATCTTCTACTTGGAGTAGAATAGGGGGTGCTGTCAGGCGCTGATATGTCTCGATATCAAAAAAAAATCTTGATTTAAGATAACATCTTTGAATGCCATATTCTGCAGATCTCTAGGGGTTTTTGAAGATGCCCTATCCATCTCTTGTATTTAGATAAGCAAATGTTGCTTGTCTCTTAGCAACTTGATTACTGGGAAGTTTAGAGAATATCTGTGATAGACTGTCATAGTAGCTAACAAAGTGACATGTTTGCATGACTAGGAGTTTGTTTTAACTATCCTAGACCGTTTTAGACGGTTGGTATCAAGAGGTCAGAGCTTCACATTTTATTTTTAAGTATCTCTAGGTATGATACCATTGGGAAGCGTTACCTTTAAATTTGTATCAATATACAAAGATCTATTCAATTGTGTTTAAATATACTCTTAATTATCTATCAATATACCAAGATCAATGCCTATGTAGCCCAATACAATCTTAATATTAGGTCCATATACAAGGGTCAATACCATTGTGGCCAAATATAATCTTAATTTTGTATCAATATACAAAGATCAATACCGATGTAATCCAATACAATCTTATTTTTGCACAATAAACAATGGTCAATACCACTTTAGCCAAATAAACAACTAATTTTGTATCAATATACAAAGGTATAAGGGCATATTCAATAATCTGTCCCTTCTTCTTGGACCTTCCTGTGCTATGTCTATATCTCATTTTTCTCAAGCCCATGCACTCCTACATAGGAGAGGAAGAAGGATACAGAAAAGGAAAAGTAGGAATTCCCTGGGGCTAACCTCCAAAACCCATTAAGACAGGACCATTTATCAGCTTGCAGTCTCTTCCCCTACATAACAGAGTTTTCAGTTATCCTTCAAATAACCAAAAAGAAGGGCGGAGAAACACCCTCCCCACCCTCTGGGCATGGGACGTCGCTCTCTTAAAGTGACTTCCTGCTGATTTGGGTCGTAGTAGACCTGTTTGGGGCTCCAATCCAAATGGGAAAAATGATTAAAAATGTTAGTACACTCCTTTTATGTTCAGTCCTTCTGTTCTCAGCTATTTAGATGACCTAAGGGGTTTGTAGGCAGAAGCTGATCTTGCAGGTTTCACTGAGGTTCCTGTCGGGGCATTGTGTAGAGCTGAGCGGTCCCAGTGACATTGGATTGCTGTGGTGGTTGCAGGCCCCCGATGGAGACAGCTATTGAGGAAGTCTGCCAGGCAGAATCAACTGGGTCACTCGTCCTCCTTGGTGCCTGATTCTGCTCTCTGCTGAGGATTCCACTGTCCAGCCGTCCCCGGGCTCCCCTAACGGACGCTTCGATTCTCCTGGAACGATAAGAACAGAGCCCTGCCCCAATCCCAACCCTAGGACAATTGCCCTCTTTTTTTTTTCTGGGGGGGGATGGGGGGGCTAGGTAGTACTTCTCCTGAAGCAAATTTGGCCTTCTGACAACATACAAAGTGTTATCTTTCAATCCGGGTTAAAGAAGAAATCATTCTGTCACCTTGGAGCTAAACCAGCTCTAGTGTATATATTTTGAGATCCCAAAGGACAATCTGACTGCATCGAGAAGGCCTTTTGTAAGTAGCCTCCAAACCTAGGTCCCTCCAAATCCCATGTGTGTGTCTCTGAACTCTAATTATTGGGATCAGGGACCTGTGTTTCCCATCTGAAGGGATCAAAGATGTGTTCCACCACTCCTGGATCGAAGTCTTTCTCTATTTAGAGTTTGCCCTGCATCAGGCTGACCCTGAGCTCCGGGATCTGCCCATTTCTGTCTCCAGTGTGCTGGGAGCTGGGACCAAGGGTGTACTCTTCTTGAATGGTGGGATCAAGAGTATGCACCCTCACCACCCTGCTCCGTATGACTCCAGAATACATAAGACCACCAACTCTACGGTTCTACGGTGCCCCCCCGCCCCCGTCTCCGCTGAAGTCAAAGGCATGGGCCAATACCACAATTCTCTTGTATTTTACCTTAGCTCCACGTCTTCTCTACACCTGGAGGTCTGCAAAACCAGGCCGAATGGCTGTATCCTCTATTCCATTCACAGTGTTTCAGCCCTGCCCCCTGCCTTTTTTTTTTTTTTTTTTTTTTTTTTTTTTAGTTAATGAATTTATTTGTTTGTTGCTTCAGGTTACATCCTTAGCATATTGTCCTCTTTTCCCGCTTCCCAGCCCCACCCTCCCATGCTCTACCCCCTGACCCTTCCGTCTTGTTCCTCTGGGGTGGAGTGTCCCTGCCTAATATTCTCTCACCACAGATCAGGAGTCATATGAGGGCCAAGAGCCTCTTCATTCACCGGGGGCCTACGAGGCAGTACTGCCAGTGAATGGTGTCTCATTGCTACTGGGGGAATACTAAAAAAAAGACCAACAAACACACAAACCCACAAAAACAAAGAATATCAACAAAAAAAGAGAGGAAAAAGAGAAGGGAAAAGGAAAAAGAAAAAAAGAAAAAAAGAAGGAAAAAGAAAAAGATAAAAAAAAATTATGTCCTTGTTCCTTTTGATGTGTTGGTTGTAGTACAGATATCCTGTATGATATAGTTAAAATCCTACTATAAGTGAATAGATGCCATGTGCATCCTTCTGAGACTGGGTTAGCTCACTCAGGATGAGCTCCTCTAGATCCATCCATTTGGTTGCAAATTGCATGATTTCATTGTTTCTGATAGCTGAGTAATATTCCATTGTATAGATGTACCACAATTTTTTAAACCATTCTTCAGTTGAGGGACATCTGGGTTGTTTCCAATTTCTAGCTATTACAAATAAGGCTGCTATGAACATAGATGAGGAGACTTCCCTATGTCTCTGTGAGAGGTCCTTTGGGTGTGTACCCAGAAGTGGTATGGCTGGGTCCTGAGGCAAGATTATTCCTAGATTTCTAAGATATCGCCAGACAGACCTCCATAGTGGTTGCACAAGCCTGCACTCCCACCAGCAATGGAGTAGGGTTCCCCTTTCTCCACACCCTTGCCAGCATGCGCTATCATTTGAGCTCTTTATCTTAGCCATTCTAACAGGTGTTAGGTGGAATCTCAGGGTCGTCTTGAGTTGCATTTCTCTGATGATTAAGGATGTTGAACATTTCTTCAGGTGTCTCTCAGCCTTTAGGGATTCCTCCCTTGTGAATTCTCTATTTAGCTCCATCTCCCATTTTTTGATTGGATTATTTGGTTTCTTGGCATTTAGTTTCTTGAGTTCTTTGTAGATTTTAGATAATAGCCTTCTATCAGCTGTGGGGTTGGTGAAGATTTTCTCCCAGTCTGTTGGTTGCCGTTTTGTTCGAATGACAGTATCCTTTGCTTTACAGAAACTTTTCAGTTTCATGAGGTCCCATTTATTGATTGTTGATCTCAGGTCCTGAGCTGTTGGTGTTCTGTTCAGGAAGTTGTCACCTGTGCCAATGAGTTCGAGGGTTTCTCCTACTTTTTCTTCTAGTATCTTTAGTGTGGCTGGCCTTATGTTAAGGTCTTTGATCCACTTGGAATTAAGTTTTGTACAAGGTGATAGGTATGGGTCTAATTTCATTCTTTTGCAAAACTGTGATTTTCTAAACATGAAAATAATGCAAAGAATGAAGAAATATGACCCACTATATGGAAGGATAAGGGTAAGAAGTGTTACTAAAAGAGACAGACAGGCATGAGAAAACCAAAGAGCCTCAATTTCACACTGAAGGAAATGGGAAATGGTGAACGGGTTTGAGATCTGCTCACAATGCAGATATGAGCTGGAGGGGGGACAGTGGACAGACACCATTATACTTATGAACACCAATAAACATTCTCACCTACATGCAAAAACTGTGGCACTTCTGGAAGGCGAGACAGAGTGAAGGGCAGAGATCTCAAGAAAAAGAAGAGAAGGCTGGAAGGAACTATGTCTTACCAGCCCTTATGGGTCCCTCAGTTTGTGGGCAGGCATGAAGGGCAGTGACAGGATGGTCACTCACAGGAGGAACTGGGTATACCAGGAGGAGGAAGAAGAGAAGGTACTGCTGAGGCAGGGAAAAGGAAGTCAGGATAGTGAAGGGCAGTGAGAGAAAGGTGGGTGGAGTGGGGTCCCTGGAGAACCACAGAGTGAAGGCTGCTGTTGTGCCTGGCATTTATACATGAGATGGTGTAACAATCAGGTGGCAGGGACAACTGTGACTAGTGCTTTTTATGACTTTCCAGTCTACAAGGTGTTTTCTCCATACACAGAGCCATGCAGTCACAAGAATCCTGTGAGCTGGAGCAGATATTAGATGGAATACTTACAGAACTTCTTCTGGGAATGCAGTCCTAGCTGAGTGAGAAGAAATAGACTGCAGAGCAGACAGTGTGGAGTCTAGTCTTAAGTCCCGTGACCCCGTATGTCAGCTTGTCTCCTATTTAAGTGACTTCTGTCTAGTTAACAGCTCCCTCTTCTGTCTCGTGACCTACATTTTATTATCTCAACTACCCACAGCTTCACTGAAAAACACTGATTTTTAAACCCAGTGAACGCTATTCTTTCCTTTCAACCATGTTGCTGTGTCTCTGCGTGTACAACAAATGTGAGGAGTGAGTCAGTTTCCAAACCTTTTTGGTTTTGGCTACTTTTTTTCACAGTTTGAGACTCAGCCTTAACCTTTCAAATTGTATATTAACATATTAAGAAGCAGAGTAAGCTTGAAAATATAGAAAATAGTCCAATTTTAAAATCTTCCATTCTTATGTAGTTGGTTTATTGAACTGATCTTGGTAGAGTTGAGGCACACTTTTGTTTTTTGTTTTTCAAGACAGGGTTTCTCTATATAGCTGTCCTGGAACTCACTCTATAGACCAGGCTAGCCTCAAACTCACAGAGATCCACCTGCCTCTGCTTCCAAGTGCTGGGATTAAAGGCGTGCACCACCCTTTAAAAGCTTCATGTATTCAATCTTATTTGAGCTGGGCTATAATTTTTGTTCATTGTTATAAATAATAGCTTAGATATAAAAGAAAAAAGGACAAACTGAATCCAATTTGCTTGGAGATGGGCCGACAACCATCCTTTTGGTGAAGTGATTGCTACTGGTATGAGGCAATTTGTTTTCTCTGGAAAGCCGGTATTTATCAGTCACAAACCTGTAAAATAGGGCAGAAAGAGGAGATGTCTATAAACTATGGGAAGTGCATTACATTTGAGGAAGAGAAACCAAAAAGGCTGAATGAAACTGAGAGATAGAGCATGGACAGGGAATGATGAGCAGGCTTGGGACAGTGTCATTCTAAGCACTGAGCAGCAATGACATTACTTCAGTGTGTCCTTTCCAGAGGAGCAGTACTGAGAGAAACAAGTGTGCCGGGAAGTAACATGGTAAATACTGTCATATTGCAAAGGTAAACTTAGTATGCTGCATAGCAAGGACCATCCTGAGAAATCACCACAAACTTGCCCCTGCCCTACATATGTGCAGGACCCCAGTGGCTGTTTGGAACCAAGGCCAATGCCAGGCCCTACTTATATAGCTTCCACATTTAATACATTTACGACTTAACTTGTATCTCATGTGTCTTATCACTCTGACCTCTGTAGTGAGGGGCAACAACATTAAGACACATTTCTTTTTCTCTCTTCACAAACAGAAGATTCAACCCTGGTAACCTCCACGTGGTTTTCCTTTGCTGATTAAGCCAGACATTGTCCTTACAGGAAGCAGTTTATAGTTTCTTTGGCATGTGCAAATGACCACATCAGTTCCCCTGTGCTGCAGAGGCTACTATTAAGAAAAAACAAGGGCTTCCAGAGATACCATCACAGAGACTGATGAGTGAGGACAGTATGTGGCGTACTGGACTGAGGGACAGAACCCAGTGTGGGTTAGAAGGTAGGGTGGGG